>JAIPMN010015380.1:0-41629 GCA_020650975.1 Apostichopus californicus
AAATGAGGATTTATCGCATATAGTTATTGCCGACGATGAAGGCCGAACCACAAATAAATATGGTAATCATAGAAAATAAAATTAGCCTACAAACAAGCTAGGCATAGGCCAACATTTCTACGTATAACTAACGTTAGTCTACATTAGGCCTAGCCTAGAACGTAACCTACTGCATGTGTGAACAAGCCATTGACTGAAGTAAATAGTTTAAGTTAACGTTTGGACTTGACTTCGTGGCTAGTCGTTACCTATGGGAGATATTTTCTGGTCAGTGCAACGTAGCTCAGGCTATATTTGGTAGGTGTTTAACTGAGTTAGGCCAAGGCTAGACAGGAGTGCAGAGAAACAGCCTGGCGTAACTAGTGTAACAGTAGTCTTACTCTAGTCTTACTGTCTAACATTAAACAGTAGTGTGATGGGCAATTCTAACTTAATCAAAGGAAAGCAGACATCAACATTTTGGAGTTATTCAAGAATATCTCATGCTTTTCAAACAGCTTATTTTTTTGCTGGAGTCAGAGTCATGCTGGGGAAGTCAACTGAAAATGAAAATTCTTCATTATTAAATATACTTTCTTTCCTGAAAATATTTGCAAATATGTCAGTGGTAACTAAGTGGGAACAATTCGGATGTAGAATACACTGTGAAGATTATACAGTTCTGCAGCAGAATTCCTGCTTATCACTTCAGTTAATAATGAACTTTGCCCATTGCACAGTCGGATGCCAAAACTTAACATAGAGAAGTTACTTGTATCTCCCTGGTCATTTTTCCCGGTGATTATAGAAGACAGTCCATTTGGTAACTAAGAAGTCACTTTGTGATCTGTCTGGGCATTTTAATAGGACGAGAGTCTCAAAAACAGATATTTAACAATGCATGCAACCATATATTCATATTTATAACTCGCCTTCATTCTTACCTAATTATCTTAACTTCAAAAGTTATTCTTCTTCTACCTTTGACGCAGCTAAGAAAATCAAAGATGATAAGCTGATATAGTCCTTTAAAAACTGAAAACTATTGTGATGGTTAAATTATCCTTGGGAGTATTAAATGTGAATGTCTGATCTATCATCTGGAAAAGGCCTTACCATTAAACTTTCTGCAAGACCAGAAAGCAAGTCACTAAACTTTGTCTTTTCTGTCAATTCCTGCAATAAACTTGCACATAACAACATTTAAAGAAGATATTTCTGTCTTTAGAAAGTAATATGTACACACATCATTTGAAAAGATTGAGAAGAGGATGAAGTATTTACCCATGCTCTATAAAAGGTTTTTATTGCCACACAGAAAGAAATTAGAAAAGTGTGCTTTCAATTGATTGTAATGTTTCTGGTTTGGTAGCATCATTTCACAGACAAAGTGGTTTTAGTAGTTTCAAGTTAACTTGTCACATGATATATATCAAAGTACCTGGATACTGGAATATATGCAAATGAGAAGAAGTACATGCTTATGTGCACGATGGAAGGGAGTTACAAGAACATTTACCATGTGCATAGTAATTGGATGTTTTAATGGTTAAGCACAAAATACCAACTTTTCAAAATTTTTGTGTATTCTGTCAACCAATCATATCATTTGCTCAGTGATGTCATGTTCAAGGGTCTATAGAAAAGTCCCATTCAATGTGTTACCATTACCTAATCTATAGATCATTGCTCGCTCGTTGTGTGACTTTTTATATATATTGTTGCATACATACATGAAGCAAGTGTAATTTACTGGGTATTTTATAATAAAAAAATGATTAAAAGTGAAAGAAGAGGAAGTGAAAAAAAAAAAAGTTGGTACACATAATAGAACTTAGGACCCTGTAAATCTTTGCTTGTTCTTCTCTGGATCTAGTTTTACTTCATTTCAAAACCAAAAGTTGTGCAACTTTTCTCAAGAAGCTTCTTTTGTAAAGGATATCAATGGTTATTTAAAATATGGCATAAAATGAGGTCCTGTATCGCCCAAACCTAAATTTTAATTACATTGCTAAAGCTTAATAGGTATAGAATAACATACAATATAAATTGTGTTTAGTGTGTGTTAACTCAACGAAGAATGGTGCAACCATTCGAAAAGCGGTGTCACAATAGCCTCTACGCAATTAGGTATCAACACCTAAGTTACTCTCTCTCTTCTGTGGAGGTCCCCTGGTACACAGTACTTCTGTACTGTACCCTTGGGTTCCTAGGCATTCTGGAAAATGGGGATTTGTTGGGAGAAAGGGAGAAGGAAAAATCTCTCTTCTGGAATATTTTTAAGTTCAGGCAAGTAATGAAAATTCCTCTTTGAACAATCATTCTAAATTGACATTTTCATACTGATCAAAATGGTTTTTTTCCTGCAATAAGAACAATTGCCAAATTATGACCAGAGCAGTTTATTTGTGATCATCCATCATGCAAGTTAGTTAAAGCATTTGTACTAGGCTTACATTTTGCTGGATATCCCAGCTACAGTTTGACTACACATACAGTACTAGTGCACTGTCATAAGATTTACACAAGCACATTGTGCAAGAAATGTGAGATAAACATTCAGCATATATCAAACCGTGGTGACAAATTTGTGGTTCATTACAAATTAATCATAGTGGTTACCATACATTATGCAACAGTTACAGTTGTTAGGCCTACTAGAGGTAAATCATTGGTCTTGAAAAAGTCTGGCATTTCATTTGCTTAAAAGCATCGGGAACTATGTGTACCATGCACAAATACCAAGTATATCAATCGCCCAACACACCACTGACAAAGCCGAGAAACGGAGAAAGTTATTTCAAAACTGGCCCTGAAAATAGTCTCACGATCAAGGAGGCATAGAAGTTGAATACCTGATCCAGAAGGTCTAACAGGCTTGAGTGTTTATAAGTTTTATTTAAACTTTTTTGTCATAAATGGTAACTTTAATAACTATTGCCAGCCATTTTGCCTCCATTATTATTAAAGTAATGCCCAATGAATGCCACTGGAAAATTTCCATTTTGTCGAGTATCCTCTTTGCAGTGACATACTTGTAACTTGAGGAATGTCAATTTTCATCAAAAAGACTTTTTTTAACCTTTTGGAATTATCCAGCAATCTGTCATAATTCCAGTCCCAGTATTTCACAATTTCAGCCATTGAAGCAATAAAATGCCAGTGCCTAAAAAAGGTGTACATGCTAAAATCAAATTTGTAAGGCATTTCCTTGAAGTAATAGAACAAATCAATATTTCGACTGGCAGAAAAGTTCAAGTGCTTTGTTTCTTCTATACTGGAAAATTGTAAACATCATGCATTTAGCCGGTAAATAGCCTGAATTTAGAGGCCTGATTCCAGAAAGAGTTGTCTCCTCAAGTAGTCCAACCCATATTGTAAGATAAATTAAGACATTTGCTGAAATTTTATGTCTCTGCAGTACAGCCACCCCCCCCCCCCAGATGGTCAAAATGTAAAATTCTTCAGATTATATAATTTATCAAGTTGACCCAATTTGTCAATTGCATTGATTTCATTTCATTGTAAATCACAGATATTTCACAGTTACTTGTTGCCACACATTTGTTCTTTGATTTCTTCTTTATCAAACATTATTCTAACCTTGAAATGCACATCAACCCATTAAGTACCTCACTATTCTGTAGCACACTAAATGTGATGATTCTCGCTAATATTTAGACCTTTTTGCCTTTCGTACTTCATATTCTTGTGTTGGCATCTTTACTGGGATAATCTTGGGAAGTATTAAATAATTTAATCATGTTCTTCCTGCCAACATGAACTCTCCAAGTTCATTGAAAGTTGATGCTTTCTTGATTGTAATTCTTAGTGTCATAAGCAGGCGCATCTTCAATACAACTACATAGCAACCAATAATGGCAGGAATATTTGCATGACGACATTAAATATCATGCTTGTACAAACCTTAAATAGAGAGAAACTCATGATCAATAAATTCATTATTGATAAATTTGTACTTCATTGATAATTTGTATCCTTTGGTTTTGCTTTCATATATTGGCGATGAAATCAAACTGCTTGCCACTGACAGTACTAAGAGTTTTGAGACTTAAATCATTGTAGACTAATTAATGTTTAATTAAAATCCCATGGTGCATCTTTAAATACTCGTATAAAATGAATGATAGTGTTATAGTCGTGCATGAGACATAAGTGCATAGCAATCACTGAGCATGCTCTATAATACAAAGGTATTTAAGAACATCTGTAGCTGAGCTGTTAGTATCACCTGGGCATAGGGTGGGCGAAGGGGGGGGGGGGTGAATGGGTTGTATCCAATTATGTGTGAACTCTACATGGCTTTTTCAAAGTGACATAAAGGTACAAACAGCCTTGTTAAAAGCAAATACAATAACATAAAATATTTCCCAAAACATCTTTAAATTTAGTATTTATTTGACTTCCTGTAATCGGTATCGTTTTGCCCCAGGTTTAGTGTAGAATAAATAATATTGACAATGTAATTGTTGGCAAAAAGTCAGTGATTATTCTCTCATTAGGTGCGGAAATAACTTTATGTCCATTTTACATAGCACTTGAAGTTCAAAAATTTAAATTTAAATAATCATATATTTAGTTCAAGTGTTCATTTTGTCTGTTTACACAAACTGCTCTCGATTGTTTGTTTTTTTTCGTTTTTGGCAAAATATTTCATATAGCAGTTGCTATTGGATACCAGATAAATTTGTCCTAATTCGATAATTTGCATTTATTAGGCTCCCTTCTTACCTGTCACCTCTCAGCATATGGCCTTTTCTTCGTTTCTAACCAACATAAGTTGGTGTCACTGGATGGGAAGGGGGGGGGGGAAGGGGGTGCAAGGGAAGGAACATTGATATAAGGGATAGTCATCAGCTCAAATATTGGAAAGTCTTGATGGATGGCCAAATTGGGTTCGCTAGATTGGCATGGATTTGAAATCCCTTGCAGCCCTAGTTTTTTGTATGTGTACCAAAAAAATCATTAACTAATAAAAATGATTTTGGAAACCTTACCTTTATAAATGGGCAGGATGAGGATTAAAACAAAAACGTTTTGTCTTTATCTTCTTGAATTTTCATAGTAGCCTACTACCTGTACTACTAACTTAGTTCACCATCTGGGGCCACCTAATAAGTGTCTGGTGCCTGTGTTCACCAATTTATATATATCCACATATATGTGTGTTTAACTTCTTTGTTAACCTAATATTGTTGAGAAGGTCATTCTGTCATCATTTCAACTGGTAACTGAATCGTTGTTACTGCCCTGGCCTCGTAAAATAATGTACAGTACCTCCAAAATAGGGGTTTCTTTTAATATATATTTTCCTGTATTCTGTAAAAAAAATTATATTACTACTTACTGTAAATTCATAGTAACTTTCATCATCAGTTAGAGGATGTTCCCGTGAACAATAACCATTTGCATGCCATTTACACGTCCTCGGTTAACTTTACGCAGCTTCACAACCTTATCTTATGTTTACAGTGAGACTGATTGGTGATGGCATCGGCCTGAGACGTAGCTACCGTAAGTTCTCTTTCTCACGAAAATGCCGCAAGCAAACCTTCTCTTCCTCCCAAAAGCTACGTAATTATTTATCCTGTGAATTAATCTCACCAACTACTCCACTAACACTAGATGTTGCATTCAGGTTCATTATACTACTGTACTTCTGTTTCTTCACATGAAGTTGTTGGGTGAAAATGGTGGACTAACTTTAAAGTAGCATTTTTCAATTTCTTTATTTTTCATATATTTTAGATGATCAAGCATGTCTCATTTATTAGTTCATAAATTGCATGGGTTTCCTACACTTGTCTTTCTCTTGGGACAACTCTACACTTTCAAGAAACTATAGTAGCTTGGGGAACTTGCATCTCATTTCGTGGGTTAAGAGATTTCTCATGTGGAGGCATTACCAGTTGTTATTTGAGGAATACTGTATCATTGCTAGTCTGTGTTGGGGAAATGTGTATACTGGCTATAATTCTTGTGCTGGTATATCTACTCAAAAATGTTTCTCATTATTATTATAACAGGCAAATTGAAATAATTTGCTTTTTTCTTTAAGGGACAATGTGTTAATGTGGTGGGTTGTATGCTAATGGTGTTTGGTGAGCCCTAAAAAGCCCAAAATGATGCCATGGTGAAGGTATTTACATATATGGTAGAAGGAGAGGAATGCTCAACTGTTCAGCCCTTCTAGCTTTATGTGGACACATTATCAAGTGCCAGCAAGTTCATAAGATTTGGCCTATGGGCAGAATGAGATGGTTTGCCATACTTAATTAAGTTTAAAGGACAAAAATACTAAAAACTTCAAAGGGGAAGGCTTTGCTAACAATACTACAGTATTTGGTATATTTTTATGTCCCATTTTCCTGCTTAAAACATATATGCTATAGTATAAGTCTAAGTCATACAAATGAAGGTTACAGTACCTCTAGGTATTTTATCGGTGGTACTGTATGTTGCTCATGTACATTTTTTAGTATATACAGTAATTTTTCATCATATTGCACATTACATTTTAAGCCAATATGAATATATTATACTCATTTGTCTGGGCTATGCTGCATATGTATACTACCAACATTTACATATAACTGTGCATATCAACTGTGCATACAAATCTAGGATGATTAAGAATTAACACAAAAATGGGTCTTCTGTGTATCATGCTTACCACACATAAATCTAAATCTACCATATATATATACAGTAGATCTATCCAAACATCCATCACAGGGGGGAGGAATGTTTATTTTAAATTTAGGTTTTCTTACTAAATTCCAGAATGGTAATTTATGGGTAAAGTAGTTTTTATCTTAAATACAACAGCCTTGATGCACTTTTGATAATGAAAATCAGGCAGAAAATATCTGTAGTGTATCAAACCATGGAGCTGCAACCATGCATTGTGATCATCAAACCCATTAGGTACTGTACTGTCATGCTTTGTTACTATGAGCGATGCATCATACAGTACTGTATTTAGGCTTATGACAGAAATGTCTGTTTCAGGATCATAGCAAGACCATTCCTAATAATGCTGGTCTAATTGAACAAAGTTAAATGAAAGTAGAAAGGAGTAAAATGTGCTCCGTGAAGAAATCTTTAACTAAAATAGCCTTCAGAGGTGCCTATGAAATTACTTTTGACTTATCAAAGTCAATCTAAGACTAAGATTTACTCCATACTAAGATAAACTTATTACTTGATAGATATTGTAACTTGATACTTAGGTCTACCTAGTTCTTGATACTTGAAACTAAGTCTAAGATATTGCTACTTGTTACTCAACTTCTAAGCCCTTAGCTTGACTAATTAACTTTCATTTATAACTATATAAGTAAAAGTAAACATTTTTGAGAATTTCCTATGTTTTCTTTACGTGTGAATGGTGGTGATTACCATCGTGCAAAAGTTGAGAATCGAATCAAGTTCATTACTTTCTCGCTTAATTAACTAAAGTCCAATGAGGAGGTGCTGATTAACATTGTTCAGTTTAGCAACAATCATGTGAGCCTCTAGAGCAGGGTTTCCCTAACTTTATCCCCCCACAAACCCCCTGTGGATGTCAGAGTTGTCCACGAACCCCAAACTTTTCGAGACACGATCTGAGTCATTATTATACTATAATACGCATAAACAGTGCTTCATAAATGATCAAGTATCACATGCATGGTACTGTACTACTATGGCGACATATGCGTATTGAACGCAAAAAGAGTTTGTCGATAGGTACGACTTTTGTACATTACTAAATTATATGATATATCAGATGTTAGCTCAACAAAAAGGGCTCTAGTGTTTACTTTCTGAAATGTCTCACAAACCCCTGGGATGGACTCACGCACCCCCTGGGGGTAAATGCACCCCAGTTAGGGAACCCCTGCTCTAGAGTAGTTGATATTCTAAATAGCTGTTTCTCTTGACTGTAGAGAACTTTGATCACTTTCTCACCAAACTATGGAAGAATGAACAGTTTTCTCAGCCTCTGTTTGCAATTACTGTGTCTGAAGTTGTTAGTCAGCTTGTTAATTGCTGTTTGTGTGGGAATGTTTTAGACTTAGAATTAGGGTGTTGATGCCCACAGTCTCTAGAACATGTCAAAGTATAGATTGTATTGCTATCTGATTGCAAGGTTTTACATTACAATAGATATTTAGTTGAAACCAAATTATGGTGCTGTATGACTGGAAATGTTTTCGCTAATTTTAAGTTCCTTTCTTAGTAAAACAATTTTTAGCTAGTGGCAGAAACAAGAATTTACTCAAGAAAATCATGCTAGCTGTCTACCAAAGCCTAATAGTGACAATAGTTATTGTATTGACGAGTGACGACAGACTGCAAGTTTTAACAGTACAGTAAATGTTTAGTTGAATCCATATTGTGTTCTTATTTGACTGGAAACGATTTCCTAATTAATTTCCTTTCTGACTGAAGTGAACTAGTTGCAGAAACCGAAGAACTTACTCCAAAAATATAGCGCTTTTACTGTCTACGAAAGCTATTAGGTATAGGTTAGCTATTGTGTTGCCATCTAATTAAATTCTTTTCTGACTGAAATAGGTTTTAGCTAGTGGCTGACATAGAAGAATGTTCTCCAGAGAGTAATGCATGCTACAGTACATACATAGCTTTATTTTGGTGTTAATACACAAAATGGTAGACTGAATCAATAAGTTTTTAGTATCATATTTGAGGCATCTTTCATACTATAGTAGGACTATAGTTTGCTATGTTAGTTCAGCTCTCACTTCGAGACTGTTTGTTTAAATAAAAAGATTGATATGATCTACGATCACAAAACTACAGTAACAGGTGGGAGAGACATATCTATACAGTTTGCAAACTGTATAAAAATATTAATAGATTCCTTGCAAGTACTGTACCGAGTAAAAATTATACTGACTACTGTACTGAATGCTCTTCAAAATGTTAACACCAATGCAAATAATAGAAGAAAGATTTCATGTTTTATTTAGAATAAGATCAACTTTGACAACTTTCAGGGTTGCATTGACATAATGTGCATGTTTGTTTCCTGTGTATATTTAGTTTAGTTTCATATCCATGACTAATATTTATTATTCTGTATTTACCTTGACAGTCTTTTCATAGAGAAGAAGGAAATGTTTTATTTTGTTTATCATCAAATGTAGAAGAATCCACAAATTTATACAAGAAATATCATGGTTAAGTTGTAAACTGGTATTCATAGATAAACTGTTGCAGTATAAAGTTATCAAGTTCCCCCAACCTCTAGGTATGCTGTCATTTCAGATAACTTTGGAAGCAAAAATGCAAATAATAGAGAAAGGATTTCATGTTTCATTTAAAATAAGATCATTTTTGACAACTTTCGGGGTTGCATTGACATATTGTGCATGTTTGTTTTCTGTGTATATTTAGTTTAGTTTAGTTTCATGTCCATGACTAATATTTATTCTTCTGTTTTGACCATAACAGTCTTTTCATAGAGAAGTGGTAAATGTTTTTTTATTTTTTTTTCATGATAAAATGTAGGGGAATCCACATTTTTACAAGAAATATCATGGTTAAGTTGTAAACTGGTATTCGTAGTTAAACTGTTGCGGTATAAACTTTCAAAGTTCCCTATTTCAGATAACCTTGGAAGTGAAAAAAAAACAACTTCCATATTGAGTGTTATTCTTTTGTGTGGTACACAGTAAGGGTAGTGTTTAACTAGTGTAATATGAAAACACACTTTTATAGAATTGGGCATTGTAAACCAATTTGTCAAACGGAGTGAGTGAGTCAATAACTTTAGCAGTATCTGCTGGAGCGTTGAAAAATGTTTATACTGTACATGCAAGTGCATTGAAAGTTTGGACACTTTTTATACAATTTTGTCCATATAGTAGTACAGTAAGTCTTACTACAGAATTTGTGGAGGCATGAGAATATACCAAAAGTGAACTTCTGAGCAGGACAAAGGTTTTGTAAATTTGTAATACAATTATTTTAGACTATATAGCCGAGCCTTTTTTCAACGGTTTTGCTTTTGTTCAGGCTGGCCAGTGAATATTCTATTATTAAGGTTAAAAAAGAAAAAAAGCTGTAACCTGCTCAATACACAGGAATTCCTATGGTGCATTATTGTTAATTTATTACTGGATTAAACTTTCCTACTACCTATGGAGACACAGTATATACTGAAGGTATAGGTTAAAGGTCACAGTTATTTAATATGACTTGACACAACCAAGCCCCTTCATATAAGTACATTGTAAGTGCTGTGTGTAGTTCAAAGGTCACATGAGGTCAACCAGTTCTTCCACTTAACTAAATATAGCAACAGAAGCTCTCAGTTGATTTGCTGCCTTTGGTTAGTTCATGAATTTTCAAATGAAATAAGAGATGTTTATTTGTTAACTTGCCTGTAGTGTTGTATCATGTTGGACTTTAACACAAACCCACCCATAACAACTATCACTTTACCTGCCATTAATCCATGATGATATATATTTATGTTATCTAACTTTTTCTCTTACACTTGTTTTGTTTTCATTCAGCTTCCCCTAAAAAGGTCCCCGGACAGGTGTTGGACCTGATTAAAAATACCATCCATAAGGGTACAATGTCTGTGTCTGCATTGCTAATTGTGCATTATCTTGATTGCTTTAACTTGTCTCTTCTTCTTGATATAGTAATGTTTTGATTGTTCATATTTTCAGTGTAAGTGTTCTTGTGAGATATCCTTGTCACAATTGTCACAATTGTTATGTGTTACTTGATCACTTTATAGGAAGATGTAGTATATACTTAAAAAAGGCATAACAGTAGATTCTTTGCTGAAAACTCTCATTTGACATTTCATTTGTGTTTGCGATAGGACTTCAAGTGTTTCGTGTTTCAAAGTCCTCGTGGTAAACAACAGTTTCAATCGTCGTCGTTGTCATGTTTCTTTTACAAACATCGAAACATGAAGTAGGTCGTCATGTGGTGTACCTGACTACACACAATCTGATGGATGAAAGACAAGTCTCGGGTGTCGTCGAGAATAAATTCCCTTGAAACACCCAGCATTATTTTGTATTTGCAGAGACTGAATAGAGAGACTTGTACAAGTATGTGTGTAGTAGACCAATAAGTGGAGGTGATCCATAAGGAACCAGGAATTAGCCTAAATTAGCATCCAGTATATAGGAGATGAGAGGATATGAAAGAGAAAGTAATGAAACATAATAGCATGGAATGCATGGTTGCATGTCATGAGCATCAAAAACGCTTATTTGTAAACAGTGACAGATACCACAGTAACCACCAAAGGATTTGGTGCTTGTGCCTCCCTGTACTACAGCTGCTCGAGGGAGGGTTGGGGGGGGGAGGGGTTAGTTATGTAGTACAAGAAAAGACTGGAGTTGTTCAAGATTATACTACTATAAGTCCCTTTTAAGGAGTTTTTTTTGGGTTTATCTGGATAAATCTTTGGTATCTTAGTTAACTAGGTAATAAATCCTCATGATGGAATTCACTGTCTGGACTTGTCAAGTAGTCATGTTTCACTTCAAATACGAAGTGAAAAAAGAACAATTTGTAAAAGCTAGAGAGGGCCGAATATCATGGAAAATGCTAATTGTGGTACTCTTAAACGAACATTCCTTTATGCGTCCAAAGACTGACTTTTGTACATAAAGCTGTAGGTACTTAAGAGTTTGATATGGGATGTGAGTAAGGTAACAGTGAAATTAAGGTACTCTTCAGTTAAAAAGTACCTGAAAATTTATTGTCTGGAGTCGGTAATATAAAGATTAACAATATTGTGAACATGATTGTTGGTGCAGAAAGTAACCAAGTGCAAAGATTGTCCTGCCTCTAAATCTAGTGATATCATAAAATGCAGAAAGTTGTTAATTATCTCTTTTAAATTTTCTGCATCTTTTAGTTGCCATTAAAATATGTTTTCTTTAATATTGTAGACACTTCCAACTGATGAACGCAATTATAGTCCAGATTTTTCCAATCCTAATAATAAATGACCTAACCCAGTTGCGACCTAGTTAAACCCTCCGGCCAAAAGCGACCGTTACAACGACGGCGGGAATAATGAAAAACTTTCCTGCCACCAGCAGTTCCATAATTAGAGGAATACGACAAAGGAACGTTGTAGCAATTATTGGAACCTGGGGTGGTTTGCTGGTACATGATTCATGCCATAATCAGAGTTACTTTGTGGACAAGAGAAATTTTAGATGAGTCATGCAACAGGTTCGTTTGTCAATTCGAAAAGAAACGTTAAGAAATATCACACAGAAGAAAACATCACATGTTTGTGCCTCTAGATAATAAATAATTCCTGAGAAAGAGTAACTCCAAATCTGTTATTTTATTTTACCTTTTACCATCATTCTTTAAACATTTTCAGTGCCTCTAATTTGGTTTGAAAGTAGTCTTTCAAGGAGTCAGTTTGTGAAAGTGCCGTACCATTTCCTCAAATAAAGGTGGACATTTTCCTGTAACGATCGAAAGTGTACATATGGTGTTCAATTTCCTGTATTTCTTAGTACTAAAAGTCAGTATATATTTTGTGGTATTAGATTTTGTTTTAATAGCATCCATTGAATATACACGTGGTATGTAATATACATATATTGTGCTATTAGCTTTCATCTTAATGGCATCTATCGAATATTGCTGCCCTTAAATGGTAGTTTCTATTGCCTTGTTTGCTTCCCTTTCATTAATGCTTGTGCTGGCTTTAATCTTGTGTATGCTCCAGTATAGATGTACCTTTTTTCGTGATCTCTTGCCGACATTTATGTGCATGAATTGCCTGCATACTTTGTTTGACTTTTGGCTCCTTACAGGAAGTAGTTTTGTTATCCCATGGGGAGGGAAATTATGATCTCACAAAGTTGTTTATTGGAAATTGAATCAAGTTTGTTTGGCAGGGTGTACTTGTCATTAAATAATAAACTGTGGATTGATTGATTGGTTGATCATGGAAATTTCATGTTAATATAATAAATGATTGACAATAAATGAATAAATTGTGATGCTTTAGGAGGAATGAAAATCCTCCTCATTTTACCCCCCACCCCATTTCAAGAAAAGAAAAGTCAGAAAAACTCCACTTAGCCTTCTTAATTAATGCATCTGTCCTTACTTGTCTCTGCATATATACTATAAATTTATACTATATATTTATACTATAGTACTGCTGTCATATGAGCCTAACCATTATTACTGTACACCTGTCAGACTAGTCAGGTTTGTTTTCATTATGATAAATGTCTTTATAGTGAGATTTAGAGTTTTTAGAGTAATTTTTACAGGTTTACAGCTTACTAATTAATTTAAATGTGTCACAAAATTCAGAATATACCCTTTTGGCAAACTTGTCAATACTTCTGTTTGTTTTCCTTGGAATTTTGTTTTTAAATTCCTAATTCATTTTCTAGGTCCTCTGCTTTTTTTGTATTGACAACTGAAATTTCTGTAAAAACGATTAACTCCATTAGTATTTGATTTCCAGATATTCCAATAATCAAACAGGTTTGATAATATAAACAGAACAATTTCATTGCATTTGTTTGTTTTCTCCACAGCAATAAATATACAAAATTGATTAGGTTAGATATATAAAGTGCATGCATAGTTGTGAAAGGTAGTGTTCTAAGAAGCCCTCATAGTTTAAAAAGTAGTATTCTCCCATATAAGAAAGAAAGAGTAAAAATATAAATAAGTAATAATAATAATGAAGTAAGAAAAAGAACTAAGAAACTGTATATTGTGTGTACTTCTATGTACACACTTTTAACAGAATGCATGAACACAAATCCTATGAGATCTGGTAATAACCAACACTAAATCATTTTGACGGGATAACTAAATCACTAATAAACCGTACACCTAACTCATCAGTGTACACAATTCAACTAAGTAAGACTGAAGATCAAGAAACCCTGCTAACATTGGCCATTTATTAACTTTGCTGGATCAGAAATTGTACCATTCTGATTTTCACTTGCTTACATATTATGTCCTCCAATATATATTGTAATGTAAAACCGCTTCTCTGAGAACAAGTTCCAAGATCTCCAAATTCTGGGTCAAGTTATTTTAAGTGCAAGCCACTGTCAGGATTATATTACATTACTTCAAGAGTATCTCACAAATGCAATATGTAAAGTATACCTGATATAAACGGTAATGAATAATATGTAAGGAGAGTCTTGGTGTGGCTGCAAAACACATTATTACATCCATGCGTATTACTGTAGTTAGTCCATGAATGTTGAGCACATGTAACCCGCAACATTTTGATGCCCTACTAGTCATTGTTAGGTTCAGCATAGCAAATCAATGGAATCAGAATAAACCGGTCATTTATACATTGCTAATCAAGATTTCTGAATAGCATCCCATCCCATCCTCATCCCACCCTCACCACCAAAACCTCCTCCCCCCTCACCCCCCCCCCCAAAAAAAAAATCTTGAAATGTGAGATTTCAGGAGGTTCTCACATCCTGGGGACTATTCTCAGACAATGACAGATGTTAAAATTAGACAATGAGGTGTCAATAGCATACTAGGCATCAAAACCGTCCAAATCTAAAGCCAACATTGAAAGTACTTATCCATACCTGTACACTTATTTCTGAAAAAGGCAAAAATGAAGCTAGTAATAGCTCTTAAAATAAATTGTTGAAGGCTTTGAAGTCTTTTTTATAATGTATCATGTTTCTCTTTAGTAAATTATTAGTAATTTAGTAAATGATTAGTAAATGATTTAGTAAATTATTCCTGTTTATGATACAGTAATACTGTAGGTCCGGTAGCCATGGAGAAATGTAACACTTGTAATCTCACAATGAATGCCTGCATTTTAAGACATTGATATCCTTAGACTGTACTGTACTAATGAGAGCACAGAGCAAGAATGTTACCAGGTATTAGACTAAGGTAGATAGGTGTGCGTAGGTAAAGGAGACAGTTAAGTATCGTTGCAAGTAAATACTGTTTTTTGGCGTATGACCTTTACCTGAGAGGTGTGTTGAACAGATGTCAGTTTTATCTAGAGGCAAATAATCTGTCACATCACCAGATGTAATTTAGCATGTTCAGTTTCACTGGGAAATCTAAGCCTTCATTGAGAGTGGTGGAAGGAAGAGGAAGTGGTTAGTGACCCAGGTCAGTGCACCTTGTGCCTAATTTTGAATACTATATATGCTACTACGAGAGTCTAATTTTGTTCAGATTATGATAAAACAGAGGATTAAAAAACAAAAAAACAAGTTGCTTTCTGGCATGTGTGATTAACACCAATTGTAAAAATGAAATGCATGGCTTATTAACTTATTATGGGCTACACATTTAATAGAATCGAACAGAATCATTTCAAATCATTGGCTCAATCGTCCACTTGGTGATGCTTTCTGGCATGTGTGATTAACACCAATTGAAAAAAAGAAATGCATGGCTTATTAACTTATTATGGGCTACACATTTAATCACTAGCTCAATCATCCACTTGGTGAAAAAGTCTGAAGATATACCTTTCAATTATAAAATCGTAATTGTGATATTTTTGATTGGGCTAATTCTGCCAGAGGTTGGTTACCATATGCCAACTGTTAAATCATTCAGAAAGTCTCAAATACTGGGGATAAAACTCTTTAAGTATGTTTATTTTGTTTTAAATATTTAAATCTTACCATCAAAATCAGTTTACTATTAATTACAATATAATAATGAGAAACCCAAACACACAGACAAACAATAAGGATCCAAGGCATTTAAACCATTGATCTCTGCTCTTTGATTATTTTTACGTCAAAAGGTAAATTGTTTTGTCATTAAGACCGTCTCACATTTGGATGTTGAGCAAAGTCTTAGATCCATAGGATCAAGTTCTATTGATAAATCAAAGTCCAGATGTCTAAAAGATTGTATTGTGTGTGAAGTCCATTGAAAGCATTGCACACAGTGCCCTTGTTGTTGTTGTTGATTCTAGACAAAGGATGCAAAGACATTCCTTTTGAAGACTCGCCCCAAATCGTGTGCGGCCATCTGAAAAAGTTAACTTTCCGTTGCTTGCAAGTGATGTTTTGTTCATGTCACTGCTACAAAGTGCAGACAGTACAGTTATGAAACGTGATACCTTGTTATCTTTAGCTGGACCTGAGATGTAAATCGCTGTATTGTTTGTACACTGTGCTGTGGGTATTGACCGCAGCTGTATGTACTTACTGTACACTAGTATCTAATTACCGATGGTAGCAAGCTGTGTGTGTGTTTTCTGGGATCAATGGTGGTGTCTAACACTTCTGTTACACCTCTTCGAAACTAGGTCAGATTACCAGCATTAGACATTTCACACCCTTTAATTAGGAAAAGTGGAGCCGTGAAGGGATTATCCAATGTATAGATCTTTCTTGAAGTAGAAAATTTGATGTCCAAAAAAATAAAGAAGATACTCAGTGAATAAGTTCTCAGTATGAAAATGCCAATTCTCATTTTGATTGTGATCTTTTTTGTGAATAGTTTGGAATATTATTGACCTCCTTATGATGATTGATTTATTAAATTTGAAAGTGGTATTTCATGTATCATTTTCTTTACATTGATTTTAATACATACTATACAGCATAATATAACCAGCAACTGTATGTATACATTGTATAGAGAACTCAGTTTGTGATACATTTGCCATCTATCAATGGAATTTTGACTAAAACTAAATTGATGATGATGATGTCAGCTTCTCCATGCAGACCTGAGTGTTGATATTAACTAGTTGTGATAACATTCCTAATAATTCAACCAAATTATGTTAAGAGTACGATTGGATGACATCCAACATTCAAATTATAATGCGCTGGTAAACTTGTTAATTAATTAAGTCTTCCATAAATAAAATTAAAATAAAACAAAAATATGAGTTCCATAATAAAGAGTTCCATTAAAAGTCTTGTTTTTCCATTAGTCTGTGCATTAGGCTAAGTAGTCCAGCCACTTTAATTGATGAGCCTCAGATATTTAAAGGGTCATTTTTTAAAAGTGGTATATATTGCGTACCACCTGGACTGCTAACAGTGTACTTGAACAGTCTACAGCATATTTAAATTAGTTTTGTGCTTATGAGTCATCCTTTAAGCTATGTAGGATGTTCGATTTAGGACTGACAAACAGCTGCTTTTTCATTGTACCCCCCCCCCCAAGCCAACTTTTTTATAAAAAAAAAGGAAAGATAACAAGATAGGATGAAACCCAGGCTGATGTTAATGTGAGGCCATCTGAATTGTTTGCAATAAGAGAATTGTCACAAAGAACCAAAGTCATTCCAAATATTTTAGTGAATACTCGTTATCAGGAGAAATGGACTTGAGAAGACACTTACTGTCAGGAACCCGAAAAAGGGAGGAATATAAACAAAGTAACACGTGAACATCAATTAATGTACAGAAATGTGAAATTAATGTTTCGAAGCATGTCTTTTGCATGACACTTCTAGAAGTATGGTTGCGGATACGAAACGATGCAACCGCTTTCGCAAGTAGTCAATTAAATTAATTACCAACTTTGTCTATTAAGTTTGGAGGCAGAAATCAGATCTTTATCAGAAGGTTTCTGCTGAGTTTACAACAGAGTTCCAAGATGAGATGTTTATAGTATCCTATCATCTTGTGACAATATTAACTCTAGCAGTGATCAAAGAGAATTATCAGTGGGGTGGGAACAACCTTGACATTAACGGCCAATGTAGCAGGAAACCCTCAGCTGGACGGGTATGTTTTCTGCTCGGGGTGGAAAGGATACACCCGGTGTGCATTAATTGTTGCATCGGTGACCAACAAGGTCAGTTTTAGTGCTTCATTAGAACTTTAGTTGTGAGGTTGAAGTAGGTGAGCTGGCCTGAGTAGTTGCTCCTTCAATCTATCATGTGACTGTAATGCATACCTACTGATGAAACTAATTAACTGTGCCTTTAACGATGCTTGCTCATTACTAATTAATCATTGGATTCTTTTAGATGTATTGTCTTGATCATTTGTTGTTGTTTATTCTCAGTGCATGTTGATTTATGTATGCATCTATATAGTATTAAAACTTGTTCAGAAAAGCATGTTCGTGCCAAAGTATAATGATATTATGATAATATACTGTTTGAGATTTCAAAATAATTCTTCAACACCTTCCTGGCATAACTGAATCTTTGGCAACATAAACGCCACTTTGCCTTGTTTATTGAATACTAATCAAGTAACATTACATAGCTATGAACATTGAACCAAACAACTAAATTCTTCTATCAAAGCCAAGGTTTTTGCAGCATTGGTATTGTGTTATTATTGTTATTAGTGAATGGCTAGGGTAATTGGAATGTTGCTGCATCAGATTAACTATTTTTGGCAAAGTTAAAATAACATGTTGCACAGTATCGGTGAAGGTAAGTTACGTATTAGCAATCTATTAATCGTAGCCTTTCGTTTCATCCAATTATTGTTTAGTTTCGTGTAGTGGTAAAAAATGATCGGGAGGGACA
This sequence comes from Apostichopus californicus, assembly GCA_020650975.1. NCBI lineage: Eukaryota > Metazoa > Echinodermata > Holothuroidea > Aspidochirotida > Stichopodidae > Apostichopus > Apostichopus californicus. The sequence goes on from JAIPMN010015380.1 coordinate 18,506, forward strand.
TAAAGGTGCCCCATCAAGAAACCTATCAAAAGAAAATCTATGAAAAAAAGCATAAACCTCAAATCCTGTTGCAGAGCTGATTACTAGAGATCAGTCCTGCCAGATGGCTACAGTATTTGTCCTGCTTGATGAACTTACAATTGCCCGTCTTCTTCAGGAGAATACATTATCCAATTTCCAGCATAACATCATGAAATACAACGCAACCTGCTATACACATGCCCAGATGTATAGTAGTTTTGTAAAACAAGTACCATAGAAATTTGTATGAGATGAAATTTAGAGCCTGCAAAACTACTGCACAAAATTTGAACGCTAAAGTATTCCATGACTACCTCTAATACCCCACCCCCCCTCCCTTCCATCCCTTCCATCCCTTCCATCCCTTCCAATCTTTCCATTCTAGATTGCATGAGAGATAAGACCATTTCATGCTAAGTTTTATAAATGCACTCACTTTCATAAGTTACATGTTGATGTATTATTCACTAGCATACAGTAACATGAAAATTCTGGTCTCCCCCCCCCCAAAAAAAAAATGAAGGCTGTCAAAATGTCTACAAATTTAACCCTATACACCGTTTCATCTACATACATCATACCATTCGCATTATAAGTTGTTTTCATGAGGTAGCTGGATATTAATATATATCCCATATGAATTCTTGTAGACAGAAATCAATGCAGGTTTGAGGTAAGCTGTATGTTGGGTTGCTCATATAAGTAATTCACATCAGTAATGAAATTGTTCGAATAACAAGATGAAGTAAATCACAATATTGGCTTACTGGTGAAGTGCCGCTCAAAGTGCTCACATATTTTAGTCGGTGTGAGTCACAGTCCATTGTTTATCTGAAATGAGTTATTCATTCACAGTGTACAACCCATGTTAAAGCAGTGCTCCATGTAACAGATAGCTGTTAAGTCATCTCAACAAAGAAAAGAAAAACAAAAGAAATACCATGGCAATTTATTAAACTTGAAGAAAAGCAGCATTTGTGTAAATGAAATGTGAATACACTTTAATTTTCAAAAAAGGAGAAAGGACGAGTTGTTGAGGTTGGGTTTTGCTGTATGAATTTTTGTCTTTGTCACCATCAAGTATGCTGCCTACACAGAAGGAGTGATACACATCATTACCTTCTGTGTGATAAAGCCACACTCTACTATCCACACCCTCGCTAGAAAATATCCATAGGAATTTTCTGCTCTGTGAAAGGAAGTAAGTTCTTTTGTTCATGGAAATATATATCCTTAACGATGAATCGTAACTAATAGTAACGTGAAATCCAAAAAAAAATTCTAAATAATAATAATGTTGGCTAGATGTATATATCTGGCATGTTATGGTGCATTGTTAGTTAAATGAGGTACATTGTGATGTCATAGAAGTTCATAAAATTGTTTCGGTTAACCATCAGGTGATGGGGCCACGAGAGGAGAAACCACGCCCTTTGTGCGACAAAAGAGCGAAGGACTTCATGAAAGGAACCTGGCCCTCTACGAGGAGGAAATGGATAGACGTCCCAAGATATCAACTCTGATAAACTCCTTTGCTAACTACAAGAATATACCAGAACATACACAAGAAGAAAAAGAAAGAGAATCACAAACACTTGTGAGTCGGGAGAACTTAATTCCTTTTTCGTTTGATTGCCGTCCATGTGAAAGTAGATTAAAAGCAAGGGTGCACATGACATTAATTTCGCCAGCCACAGAAAAATTATATCCAATCCAATAACCTTGGTGTATAGTATAGGCCCCAAAATTGTAGCACACTATATTTGCTCAAAGTTTACGAAAAGTTCTTTCCTGGAGGTCTTTACTCCCCAAATTGTTCTCAGACATTTTTAAGGAACACCACACGATGACTGAATGTCCCAGTGAGGCAAAAAAGGTTGTAAAAAAACAGTATAAGAATTTTGAAAACATGTGAGCATATTTCCGCTTATCCTAGATCCGTTGGCTGTGCGGGACAAATTCTAGGATTTGTATGAAGCAGTTATCCTGTCCTCTTTAGTGGTTGATATAACTGTTGATTTGTCTTACAGAAGCAGCCACAGATGGGTACATTGATGGGGGTATACCTTCCCTGTCTCCAGAACATCCTAGGTGTCATTCTCTTCATCCGTCTCTCCTGGATCGTCGGCTGTGCGGGAACTTTGCAAGCTTTTTTAATCGTCGTCATCTCCTGTTGCACGGTAATCCTCCTCCATTTAATGTCACATGTCTATTGATGGCAGAATCGGTTGCATTTTGTGCTCTGTTAAGGTGAAAGGAAAGTAAATCCATCGGCAGATTTTATTTCTATTGCGACATCTTCTTCCAGCTGGTATCAGCCTAATCGTATTAAGTTAAGTGTATTTCAAACCTGAGCATTCTTAGTGAAAACTGTCTGGTTTGTGATATTAAACTCCATCCTCCTTTTCCTAGAGATGAAATATTGTGAAATTGGAATATGCTAAAATTAATCATAGTTGTTGTCCATTGATAAATAAATCGAAATTTGCCAATTTCATTGTTTCTTTTCCAGTATAAAATAAACAGTTTACAGAACAACAGGTCAACAGAACATGTCATGAAGAGGGAAGCGTGCTAAAAAAAAACGGTGCACTTGACGAGAGCACACTCCCAGAATGTCCCAGAACCAATAGAAATACAATATTTATAAATATATCCAAGAAATTAATAGGTAGATTTGTCCCCTCTCTAGACTTAATACTGGCCAGCCCCCCTACCCCTCCCCCTCACCCCTTCCCCCAGTTTAACAGTTTCTAAGGTTCCTACCGTACAGTCTTTGTATCAATGTTCTCTTGCAGACACTTTTGACAGCAATATCAATGAGTGCCATCGCTACCAATGGAGTGGTCCCAGCCGGAGGGGCCTATTTCATGATATCCAGGGCCCTGGGACCAGAGTTTGGAGGAGCCGTTGGTATTCTCTTCTACCTCGGAACAACTTTTGCATCAGCTATGTATATTCTTGGAGCAATAGAAATTCTTGTCGTAAGTTACCTTAGGTGGATGTGCATGTGCATTTTAAAGCGAGATTCTTAGACAGCGGCTTTGGCAGTATTTTGTAGACAAAACTTAAAATGGAAATAATAAGAAAAGATTCCCAAAAGTTGAAAAGAATTTGGACTTATTGGAATTTGGAGATATGAACAGTGCTATTCCATGTAAGTTGTACGTTTTTTAATGGTGGTGTTGGTGCAAGCTACATGAATCTTTTCTGTGTGTCATTGTTTGACAAGAATCTGTGCGATAGATTCTTTCATTCCTCTCATGGAAAACATTTCAATAAAACATGATGACTTTGGAATGAACTCCTTGCCTCAATAGGGTCCATTGAGGGCACAAGCTTGTTCAAGTCCAAGCTCAAAACAAAGCTTCTTTGGTATTGCTTTTACTAAATTGCACTTTTGTTTCATTTTAATGTAAAATGCAATTTATAATGCTGGGCAGATTTTTGCACTGTATGGATGATTAAATATGATTATTATTATTATTATGACTATTGTAAATCTGAAAGCAAATGAAGAGTGAGGTCTACTTATATGTAATATATTACTCTTTAATCTTTAAATGTAAACTTGTTCATTTTCAGTATGGCGTATCTGATCCATCAAACTCATCTACAACTTTCTTTCTTCTTTGCAGGTATATATCGTTCCATCTATCTCTCTTTTTGAAGACATGACAAACAACTTTAGGGTTTATGGAACGGCCGTCCTACTCATTTTATCACTCCTGGTATTTGTCGGGGTCAAGTACGTCAACAAGTGCGCCCTTCTCTTCCTGGCCTGCGTTCTCATCTCGATTGGGTGTATATACGTCGGCTTTTTCATCCCAACCGACCTTCCGTAAGTTTCTTGTGGGTATCTTCGCCTGTCGAAGTAGTAAAGCTTCATATTGGTTTATGCCGAGTTTGCAAAAGGCACTGTCAGGTCGACCAGAGGCCATATACAGTGTGACGAGGTACATGAGGGTATGTTGTACGGGTCGTAAGGGGCACTTTAAGGGTAACAAGATGTACTGGAATAAGTCGTGAGAGAGTGGACCAATGAGTGACCTGAGGAACCATAACAGAATGATAAGAGGTCCAATATGGGTGACAAGAGGTCCAATATGGGTGCCAAGAGCACCAGCATGGGTGACAAGAGGCACCAGAGATATTTGCTGGATGTTCCTTTTTGTAGGTGTAGTGCTTTTGAACGTATATGAATGTAAATGTATGTGTGAATATGTATGTATGAATATATATGATCATCTTCTATCCTATGACTGAAAGTTGTCAGGGAAACTCATTTTGCATGCAGGGCTTCATGTGTAATGTAGATGTTGGTACTCCCTCGCTGCTCATACTGACTGGCACTGGTGATAATTCTGTCCGTCTTTCCCTAGTTACTGTAACCAGATGACAGCCGAAGGTGACATTGCATTGCAATATGGCATCAGCAGGCAGAGCCAATGCAGCTATTACCAGGAAGGGAATGACTCTGCATTATCCCCGCTAGGACAACAATTCTGTGATGAATTAGTCGATGAGGATTGTGTAGACTACCTGGAAAAGAACCCTATCAATTTCACTAATGCAATACCAGGCATCCTTGGAAAAGTGTTTGGAGGTAAATTAAGAGTATTGAGATTATTATCCTTGAAGAATACTAGATTGACTGGCCCTTCCTTATTTGTTTTTCTCTTGACAACATCGGCGTAGGAGGCGATTTTTGTGAAAAATTCGGGCAATATGATGAGAATTTTCTGGGCACCTACTGAAACAAAAATAATTTGCAATATGTTTTTCAATGGTGAAACTGATATTATTATCATCATTATTATTGTAATGACTTCCCCAATAATTCTAACCAATATCGAAGGGTAATAACACGGCAAATGATTGTATGTCATTGGCATGCGATGTAATAACCGATCCATGCCTATATGCACATTAGCACTCCGCGCGCGAAAAATGTTGGTTATATTTTTCGGGTAAGTCGTTACAGTCCCCCCAAATCAAATTGGGCTCCTACGCCTATGCTTGACAAAACAGCAGATTTTTCTTTCTTTGTCGGTTATTAATTTGTTAACAGGTATTTTATCTGCAAGGGTTATATTCTGTAGTAGCTTTTAAAATTTTGAGACTCTATGGTCGGCAGCAAGGTTCATCAAACCTCTACACAGAGAATTATAAGGTGTTTATATTCAATGTGCTCTTTGTTCTCCTGAACCCCCCCCCACCCCCTCCCCACCTACCCCATCTAGCAAAAACTGAAGGATCTAAAGCATCACACACAGTGAATTATTGATGGTATGAAGTTTGTAGTAAAGACTGAGTTTTATGAACTTAATGAAAGAAAAGCAAAGATGAGGCAAATTTACTGATCCACCAATATTACTAGTTTTACCTTCTTCATCTTTAACAAACATTCGGATGGGAGGGAGAAACTGTTGTTTGTTGTTGATTGTGAATGAATCAGACAACATTAACATCCTGCATATTTTAATTCTAGTTGGAGCTTTGGCACATGTTTACCTTGTTGTTGTTTTTGTTATGGTTGACAGATAATGTTATTGGTCAGTATCGTGAGGCTGGGGATGCCTTGCCAAGGGTAGCTGCCATTGATGGTCAGATAGCTGCGGATATTCAAACCAGCTTCACAGTTCTATTGGCTATATTCTTTCCTTCTGTTACTGGTATGTTGTCTTTCTTTTCAAAACATAACCTCTGTATGAATATAAAAGTTGTAATGTATTTCACTGAGTTAATTTGGTTTCGTCTTCATATCATTCTCTCCATTGTAAGACGTCATATTTCCTGAATCGAACTTTATTCTTCATCATAAAAAGACTCTCTTTGGTCAGTAATTCCAATTTTCTTGTGCCCAGTTTTTATCATAGATTTGAGACGTATTAAAACACACACACCCACACCCATATCCACATACATGATTTAAGTCAAGTTTCTGCGTACAAAACTGTGAAATCTCTCGAGGAAGTAGAGTTAAAGGGATGCAATTATCTGTTTTCAATCGGCAGGTATCATGGCAGGGAGCAACAGATCAGGTGATTTGAAAGATGCTCAGTATTCCATCCCAAGGGGAACCATCGGAGCTATCCTGACCACTAGCTTCATCTGTATCCTTTCTACGAAAGATTTCCATAAATGTAGATGATTGGAAACTTGAGGCTGGGGGAAAGAGGGGACCGGGGGGGGGGTGGAGGTGTGGAAAGTAGGGATATAGAGGTTAAGCTAAAAGGATAGCAAACTTTTTACAGCTATCTTTCATTTGCATGTAAAACATCCAAGCTATCATGAAAGTTTCTCCTCACGACAAACTTTGTGATGGTGACTGTTCACTTCAGATTAATTGTGGATTTTAATCCGCGATATAGATTACAAAAGCGTTATTGTGCATTTCGTCAAATATTTCATGGCAAAAAACCCCCCAAAATCCTGTAAATTACAAATCAAACTGAGTAATGCTTTCCAAACTCCCCCAACATTAATGTCGAGAACTGCTATAAGTGACTTCTCAATAAAATCCATTTGACCCTCAATCAACTACAAAAAAGTGAAAGATATAAAGAAAGCAAAAGAATAATGGAATAGATTGTTTCAGTTGGTTTATATGATGACGGTTGTCGACACATTTCTCTTTAACGTACCGCTCTAGATATGTCGACTGTTGTTTTGTTTGGAAGCACTGTTGAAGGAGTCGTCTTGAGAGACAAGTGAGTATTACAATAGTAACATCCAATCTCTTTCCTGTGATATAGTTGTATCCAAGAATTTGGTCTTGTGTTCCCTCTTTGTCATGGTGGGTGTTGGGAGGGGAGGATAGGTGAGAGGATGGGAGGCGAGGATAGTTGAGGGGAGAGAGGGGCAGAGGGAAGCGTTGCATGTGCTTCTTGATCCTACAGTTCAGCATTTCAACAGAAATTGTTTATCAATGCATTTTCTATATCCAGGTGTAGAAAAATAAAATTCTGTTTCAGAACAATTTCTTTGTTGTCAGGTGTGCTGCCATCCATTAAGCACGGAAGCAAGAAATGGATATGCAACATTTTAGTGATTCCCCTTCAACTTCATTAATTGCCCCATTAGTCATGTTTTCACCGAAAAATTGTTTAATTTTCAGGGTATCTAATTAGTTCTCTCTTTTTCGTTAATATAGATTACTGCTTGAGGTATAACATGTCTGCTTGGATTCTCTCTCGCAACGCATCCATTTAATTTTTTGGTCTTCTCTCCCTCAGGTTTGGGGATAGTATAGATGGAGGTCTGTTAGCTGCTGAAATTGCTTTCCCTACAGAGTGGGTGGTACTGATCGGTTCATTCCTATCCACAGTGGGCGCAGGGCTCCAGAGCTTAACAGGAGCACCACGTCTCCTCCAGGCCATCGCCAAGGATGGACTCATTCCGATCTTGTCTATTTTTGCCAAAGGATCAGCTACAGGGGAACCGACCACGGCCTTGCTACTTACCACTTTCATATCATGGATTGGAATCTTGATTGCCAGTCTTGATAGTGTTGCACCAATCATTACCATGTGAGTGACCTCCGACTGACCCCTGATATAATTTAGGTCCCTTGTTTTCAACCTGGGGATTGCAACCCTTATTAGGGTCTCCAAAGAAATTCGGGAGGGTCGCCAAAAGATTTGGTAGAAAAAAAATTGTCCATTTTTGTCGAAATGAGAGTGAAATTATCTTTAGTATAATTTACTTAACAGTTGCATAATATAACACCATTTTGTAAACTAACCACCCTTAATCATACAAAAATTTCTCAAAGGGGGAGATGTATATCTCCTCCCCATAACCCATTCTCCAAGAACCAGCTTCCACCACTGCAGGAATGTCACCCAGATAATCAAGGTGAAAGTTGGAGTCACCAAGCCAACAATTTTAATTGATATGGCCCATCTGACCCTAGGTCCAACTGACCCTAGGTCCATTACATCTCTTTGGTCCCATATTTCCCATATGGGACCCTCTATGACTCTCTATATGACCCACCATACAATCTATAATTACAGTTTTGTCAATATGGATTGTAATGAAATATTTTATTGGCATGTAGTTTAAACCTCTCTCGGTATAGCAAACTAAATACCTTGGTATTAGAGTCAAGTTAAACCACGATTTCTAAACTCAGAATTGATTAATTGATTGTATAATACATTTTATATTCTTAAAATGTCACTATCGTATCATCTGTGTGATATGATTATTATATATGTCTTATATTGAACCTCTTGTCATCAGGTTCTTTCTTATGTGCTACATGTTTGTCAATCTTGCTTGCGCTCTCCAAACTCTCCTGAGCGCCCCCAACTGGAGGCCTCGTTTCCGTTACTACCACTGGAGCCTCTCTTTCTTGGGAATGCTGTTGTGCGTCAGTGTTATGTTCATCTCGAGTTGGTACTATGCTCTGGTCGCCATGGCGATTGCAGCCAGTATCTACAAGTACATCGAATTCCAAGGGTAAGACACTCTACTTCTGTCTCATGTTACTACGGTAACAACAACTCTCATCCCAGTTCACAGACGAAACAAAACAACAAAAGTTGAATTAAAGCATGTAGGTTGAATTTTGTCATATGGATGAAATTCAATTAAACTGTGATATTCTATCATATGTGTGTGCACCCCATCTGAGTGGTATACCAGTGTTTTAATGGGACCTGCAAATTTTCTCCATCTATATATCCTTACTAGTGCAAACATTGGCCATGGTGCCATTATAATGTAACATTAATGTTATCTCAGCTAGAAGCCTGAGGTATGTATTCATGTATGAGATACATATCGTTAAGTTCATAGCGACTACAATTTTGGTCGCTACATTTTTATTTTCTTCTCAGTGGTAATGATTTCTTTCTGCTCTAAGGAGGATTGGAGGAGCTGAAAAAAAAAAGTCTAAAGCTAATTTCTAGATCTAAATTCTTGATGTTTCAATCGTGTGTCAAGTTTCAAGAATTTATAGAAAAATTTCTCTCGTGTAACAATGTCTTCTTTTCTTTCCTTCCAGAGCCGAAAAGGAATGGGGAGATGGTCTACGAGGTTTGTCCTTGCAAGCAGCCAGATTCAGCCTGCTTAAACTGGAGGATGGCCCTCCTCATACTAAAAACTGGAGGTGAGGGGAACATTCATTATTGTGCAGCCTTCATCTTTGAAGACAATGTTTGTATTGTCTTCCATTGTTTGTTATTATGGTGCCTCCAGCATTGCATCATGTTATAGTGTGGACCATTAGCATACATCGCTTTTCTAACATGCATTTGTGAGAACCTTTTGGGACTACTCGTTGGTTACATGCTCAACCGTTTTTCTTATCCCTAAAACTAGCCGTGCCTCTCTTTGTTTGCAAAGACATGAAGGTCTTATTTGTGAATGATGACAATTCTCCCTCCGTTTTTTCTCTTCTAGACCTCAAATTCTAGTTCTATGCAAACTGAACGAAGATCTTACCCTGCAATTCAAACAGCTTTTGACATTTGCCAGTCAACTCAAAGCAGGTAATTGTAATCTCCTCATACTGTAAGTTAATTACTGTTCTAAGCATTTCATTGAAACATTCTGTATCTGAAGTGGACCTACTATATATTAATTAAACTCACCTTTCTTCAAAAAAAAAAATTTTGTTCATCTGCTTCTTCATAAAAAAAGTTGAAATGTAGACTACTATGGCCCAACTTTGACTCAGTTAAAATCCTTCACAAGCATCCAACTTACCCTCGATGACATTGATCAATACTGTTTCCTGTCACATGACCACAGCATGCATTGTGGGTAATATGCATGCTTTGCCAATCACATGAAAATGTGCTACATTTCTGTTACAGGATATGACTTATGGAAGCTGCAAAATTTCCTGCAAAACTGGAGTAAAATTTCACAAAACAATTAATTAAAACCAAAGAAGGATAAAAAGATATGTCTGATCAATACATATGTTCTGTACTTCATCAATTTCAAAGAAACAGTAAATTGTCAACAGGGATTGCCAATTTATGTATTGTCATTAAATCTACATCCAAGAGGTACACTTATGCTTCAGAACAGGCAGAATCACATACTTATGTGGCATACATCTTTAAAAAAAAATTTAACAAAAAGATGACTGTTTTGAACTGGTTGACATTCTGTCAGTGGAGAGTTGAGCTTAACATTATTCAGATTGCTGACTATACATTTGTTAAGTGAACACTTCTTCATATGATGTGACATGACATGACATTATATGACCTGACATGATATGATATGACATGATATGACATAAAATGATATGACATGACATCATATGATATGACATGATATGATATGACATGAAATGACATGAAATGACATATGATATGACATGACATGACTCATATGATATGACATGACATGATATGACATGACATAAAATGATATGACATGATATGACCTGACATGACCTGAAATGACATGACATGGCATGACATGACATGATATGACATGACATTTACATGATATGACATGACATCATATGATATGATATGACATGACCTGAAATGACATGACATGACATGACATGATACCTAGTTGTTCAATGATAGTATCATATTCTTTATTCACTGTAGGTAAGGGTTTGACCATCGTTGCATCAGTCATTGAAGGTAACTACAATGAAAAGTTCCCTGAGGCCCAGGCTGCACAGCAGGTAAGCATACTGGTTGTGAGAATGACTTACAATATGAAATGAATATTATTGTAACTTGTTGAATGAAACTAATTAACTCTAATTGTTATGAAGTTTTCTGTGTGTACTTGAAGGATGTTTCTGGTGTAAAGAACCAAACGACATCAAAGGAGAGCTTTCCTCTGCAGAACAAACCTAGATCTGTCGTGGCACCTCATGTTTCATAGCAAGCAATATCTATCAAACAGACATAACGTGAAATGTGAAAATAGTTTGAATTGAAACACTGAATGCTCATCTGGCAAATTATAATGATCATGCTAAAGCAGTGATTGTGAAGTGAATGTGTTGAAGTATAAACGGTTGTAAACATTATCTGATTGAGGGTATGTTTTGAGTAAGTGAAAAGATTAGTGTAGTTCCACGTTGATTTTTCATTATAGCTATATTGATGATTGAGTTCCCTTTTCTTCTTTCAGTCTCTTAAGAGAGTTATGAATGAAGAGAAAGTAAAAGGTTTCAGCCAGGTCCTCGTTTCTAAAAATATCTCTGATGGATTATCATCTTGGTGAGAACTTTATTTAATTTATTTAAGATCTTTGACAGTTTACAACATTGATCATATCATACTCTGAACAGGCAAATGAACTAAGAAACAGTTATCAAGAACTAGAGCAGAGTAAACTCAACAACAATAACAATAATAAAAACAAAAAACATAATTACTGGAGAGGAATTCAATCAAATTAGAATCTTTGATGATTTGTAAGTTATGCATAAAGTTTGATGCTTTGAATAGCCTGCAGAAGAAATTGCCCAGTATTTGACCATTAGTTTTCTATTAGTTTAACATAGCTCATCCTTTGATAAGTGGTCCAGTGGGTAAAGTCAGTAATAGTAGAGTCGATGAAACCATGCATCCTATGGGACACACGTTAAAAGTTAGCTAGCTGGCTATTAAAATAAGGTGTCCTTTTCCTATTTAAGCAATCCATTGTTTTCTAATGAAAGATGGTCTTCGGAATGGAAAATGGGCGATAATGTTAGTTGATTAGCCACTTGGCAAGAAGTTTTGGTTTTAATCCATTGTACTTTCCCCTTAAGTTGAATGCATTTGCAACTGCATAGTGTCTGCATTCCAGACTGAATATAAAGTATTCATTGAATTATTGAGGGTGTTTTAATCATTAATTAAAATGTTAATTCAATATGTCTCATTATTATAGGCGATGTATTTTTTCTTTGCTGGTGCTGAAGATATTACCACCATATAATAATGCAAACTTTTTTTCCCCCCTTTATGTCATATCTTTTCTCACTGCAGTGTACAGATGGGTGGTCTGGGAGGCCTGAAGCATAATACTGTCGTGATGGCTTGGCCCCATGAATGGAGGCAGTCTACTGATGAGAAGGCATGGAGAGTCTTTCTCGGTAATGATCTTTCAAACAATAATTTTCACAAAATCTGAAGTAATGCTATAACAGAAGTACTACCTATAATGTTCCAGAGTTAATGGGAAGAGAGATAGGTTAAGGAAAGGACACAGTGATCACTGCTTGGTAATGGTGCTCTAAAAAGTATTGTGTTTTCTGCTAAAGCTGTCACTGATTGACCTTAGAAGGAATAACAGGTCGAACATCGGCACTTCCATATTACATCAGAAACATTGATTTAAGGACAATTGCTAGTAATTAATGCCTTCTTTTGTTTCTAATCACACAGAGACAATACGTACAGTGTCAGCCAGTCAGAATGCTCTCTTGGTGGTGAAGAACGTGATGATGTTCCCTTCAAACTTAGACAAGTTAGAGGGAACCATCGATATCTGGTGGATAGTCCGTATCCTTTTATATATTGTCTATTCTTTGTTACCAGTGTCTCCCCCCCCCCCATAATGAGATGAATGGTGACTTACAGTCTTTAACAAATATGTGATGGTTACTGTATAGCGCCCGAAACAAACAGTGTCATTTGACGATCCGTTTTCACTTCTTTGGTCAATTGCAAAGATTCCAATCTTAGAAGCATTGGATATGACAAATTTGAACCGAGGTTTGGTTTATTTGAATTTTGCTTTGATTTTTATGAGGGTCTATAGGTCATGACTGGTGCTGTGGCCGAGTGGATAAAGGTGGTGGCATTTGAAGCAATGAGGCTTACCACTCGGGAGGTTTCGGGTTCGATACCCAGCCGGGTCAAAGTAAGGGCGGGTTTTTCATCCAAGAGCAAGCTACGGTTTTCCCATCTGCAATGACTTTCTAAATTGAAAAGATTCCAAATTTGAGTTAAACTGTTGCATTGTAAGCCACTCGACGTGTAAGTTGTAATCCATAAGCCCATGCTGGTTTCTCCCACATTTGTAGTCGCTTAAGCGCTTTATTATTATGATGTGCCTGAGGGGGGCCGTGTGGATGATGGTGCATATCATACAATGAAATCTCTCTCTGTGTGATAAGTTCCTTGACCGAATCTACACAGATGACGGAGGGATGTTGATGCTCTTACCATTTCTTCTCAGACAGCATAAGGTCTGGAAGAACTGTCACATGAGGATTTTCACCGTTGCTCGTAAGTATTGGCCCCCTGTCGTTGCACCAGTGAAGATGAACAATTGAAGACTTTTATTCACATGTTTTTTTTATTTTCCAATCTTTGGTTTTAAAGGAGAAAATTTACAAAAAAAAAATTGTTCCCATTTTTTGCCCTTTTTCAAAATTTAAAGGTCAGAAATTGAAAGGCAGTTACAAAGTTCCCTTGATCTGTTGATCATTGTTGAAGGATACATAACCACTGATTTGTATGATTGTTGAGGGATACATAACCACTGATTTGTATCATCGTTGAGGGACACATAACCACTGATTTGTATCATTGTTGAGGGATACATAACCACTGATTTGTATCATTGTCGAGGGATACATAACCACTGATTTGTATCATTGTTGAGGGACACATAACCACTGCTTGTACCTACATGGAACTAAGCTTGGCTTAAAAGCAGGAGTAGCAGAGTAGAGACACTAGCAGTATCAAAGAAGAAACAGATAGTTTGCAAAATTGGTTAAAAAAAAAAAGTAGTTCAGTTTAGACAATACTGTCTACATTATTATCTTGGTTTGAACAGAAATGGAAGACAACAGCGTCCAGATCAAGAAAGACCTCAAGACGTTCCTCTATCATCTCAGATTAGAAGCAAATATTGAAGTTGTAGAATTGGTAAGTGAACAATTGATTAGTAGTTATACTCACTCCCAATCACATCACTATAGCTCTGGTTTAGTGCAAAATGCAACGTTCGTGCGACACAGCGAAGTTTACGACAATGATATGGAGAAAGTGGTCCAACAGGATCTACAATTTTTTGTAGCATTGTGCAAGATATAGGTAAGCCCTTATGACCCCCCCCCCCCATTCCCCTGCCCCAAATCCTGTTCGTGCAGGATATTGGGCAGAGGAAGTTGATAAATATTTAGATCAGGATTTCTCTATTTTCTACCTGGGAAAGAAAGAACTATTGGTTGGAGTCAAGAGTCACAGAGAATAAATCATCTCACCATGCCTAGATTGAGAGCATGGTGTGAGATATAGGACAGTAGGGTGCTTCAGCGTAAGTCCTTACCAACCCCCCACCAGGCCCCACCTCCCATGCCCCAAATCAAAATATGACAGTATGGTGCTCAAGCCTACGATCTAACGGCTAGCATACCTGATTAGGACAAGATTGTGGGCTGACATTTTTGTTTTTTCGCTTGCAGAAGTGATATTTCTTTAGCTGACTGGATTTACCTGCGGTTGTTCGGAAGGAAGTAATGTATCATTAGTTGATGTTGCGTTTGACAAAATTTTTGAAAAGAAAAAAGTTTGTGTAAATCGATTCCTTATGCAATACAATTAATGTTAAATTATTTTCATGTTAAAATACTTGTTTTTGCTCATTTTTAAATATGATACCTGTTATAAGCAATTTTAATACAATTCCAAAAACAGCTCAGTTGTAATTGCAGTATATCGACAAACACGATTGCCAACGTTGAGATTTAAAAGTTATGTGAAATTTCTTCTCCTCTCCCACTAGTCTGACACGGACATCTCTGCTTACACCTACGAGAGGACAATGAGGATGGAACAGAGAACAGAGATGTTACGACAGATGAAGCTCACCAAGAAAGAGAGTCTCAGAGAGGTCCGTCCTGCCCCTATTTTCTTCTTTTGATCCTTTTTAAATTGTTTCATCCCTGTTGGTGAAGTGATATGCTTAATCTACATCTTTGGGGATATCTAAGTCACTGACATTTGTAAATTTTGTATTGAAGCCAGATTGCAGATGGGTTTGATGAGTGTCATTCCTCATAAATAAATGTTACTGCTGACAAAATTGACCTGGACTGACCCTTAATAGCAATTGAAAAGTACTGCTATGTAGCTTCCATCCCTCTCCCCCTCCCCTCCCCCCATGTCCCTCTTCATCTCTGTCCCCTCTACTCCCCTTTCATGACGAACGAAGTAGGTTAGAAGTATCTCATTAAGGATTTCGTTTAACCTACAGGCTCAAGCAATCATCGACCATCACCATTCAAAATCGTCTCCTGTCCCGAAACGTCCTGAACTGATGAGGGAAGCCTCTACAATATCGGCGTTTGACGTAGCCGTCGCGGGCGCCGAAGGAAATGATAACGAGGCCAGCGCCAAGCCGTCGTTGGCCAGTATCGACGAGGATCTTGAAGTTAAGATTGAAGAGCCTGCGAATAAGTCTTCCTCCAAAACTGGAAACAACGGGAAGGAGCCGAAGAATGGACAGACAGCTCGACAGAAGAGCGAAGAATTTCAAAACTTGATGAACCTTCAACCGTAAGTTACAACTTTATACCATACAAGTGAGTAAATTGTTTGTGGAGGAATGTTTGACCAATTGGTGAGTATGTTCCCTCACATAGTTAATATTCAGGAGCATTGGTGACAGCTAATAAAATGCTTAAATATATCAAATTTATACTCTGTATTAGATTGACTAATTTGTGAATGAAGGCTAGGACTATCGTAGTAATTGTCTTGTACTATTAACGTGAATTTTTTTTTAATTTTTAATTTTTTTTTTTTATTTTCATGATCCAGGTCCACTAGTAATGTCATGAGGATGCACACAGCAGTCAGATTGAATGAGATCATCGTGGATAAGTCACACGAGGCAAAACTGGTCATACTCAATCTACCTGGTCCTCCAAAGATGGCCAAGGCTGAAC
Source organism: Apostichopus californicus (assembly GCA_020650975.1). Taxonomy (NCBI): domain Eukaryota; kingdom Metazoa; phylum Echinodermata; class Holothuroidea; order Aspidochirotida; family Stichopodidae; genus Apostichopus; species Apostichopus californicus. The sequence goes on from JAIPMN010015380.1 coordinate 34,416, forward strand.
AACACTGTATCCTTTAAAATAATATGATGGCTTAATTGGGAAATTGTATAATGATGTCTTTTCTTTGGGAAACTGTGATATTATTGTACAGTTTGAGTACAGTTAAAGCTGTCTTGTTGACTATCAAAAGTAAATCAAATATCAGTAAAGTAGACAAGTTAACAGCGAAGAGAGAACATCTCATGTTTCCTTGGTGATAAACCCTCGCGTTTTGTCTAGTTATGAAGGAATTTGTTCTCCAGAACTGGATATTGCGATCCCATTCAAACAATGCATCGTACATTTTTACGTGGGAAGTATTTTTCGGGTTTGAGGGATCTTTATTGCAGTTAATAAAAAAAGATGTTGTGTTTTTACAAGTAAGTTATCAGAAGTATAGAAGTTCTCCACAGTTAAGTCTCATATTGTCACATGTTAGAGTTGTGAGTGTGCATTCTAAGTGACAGTCAATAGGTTAGTGTGCTTTCGTGAAGACAGATTCTCGTTGTCTGAGTTGACATGCATAAAGAGTGTGGTTATGCATACATGGATATAGTTGTGTCTTCCTAATGAATGTAGCTGGAATTAATTTATCAAAACTAAAACAATACTCCAAAGTAATTGCTCTTTCAAACCACCTATTTTTGTTCTGGTCAAACATTCATTGGATTTTGGTAATATTCAAAATGTAATGTTTTTTCAATTTTTAAAGTACAAATTTTAAAGGAGGTGTTGATGTCGTGAGCTGTCTGTTTGCTTTGCATGTGGGTTGGCAGGGGAAGGGGGAGGGGGGTGAAAATGGGGTTGCATTTGATTAAAATAAAATTTCTCCGAATATTCTTTTCTTTATTTTCTTTTCTTTCACAAGAAGAAGTTTAGTCTCATTTATGACAAATTTTCTGTAACTTTACTAAGGATGTTACATTTATTGTAATATTATTTTAACCCAGAGTGGTTTTCCTTAAGCTGATCCTTTATAGATATGGAGTACTTGGAGGTATTAACAGAGGGCCTGGAGAGGGTACTGATGGTCCGAGGAGGAGGCAGGGAAGTCATCACAATCTACTCTTGAAATTGCTTTTCACCTTTTTGCTTACAATTGGAAAACCTTGGAAGCAGCAGCAGCAGTCACCACGGCAAAACAGTGGTCGTCTTGAAAAAACTTGCTGAGAATTGTACCTTTTCTTGTGTGTTCCAAAACGATTTAAGTCTTCTGTGTTTTTGTATTATCTTGCAAGAGTTGATTAAATGTTGAGTAGTTTTTGCAATTTTCATGTATTTTTTTTTTATCACCAGCTGAGAAGATAGTACCAAAGTAAGTTTTGTACTCTGCCATGTCATGGACATAATAAGATTTGTGACATTTTAAAACAATTTGCAAAAGACCAGTTTTCCAACGGGACATCATCAGTAATATTGAGAAGCTTATCGCCAAAACCGAGTAACTGTACACGTAGCTAGTTGTTTATTAAACAGGTCCCTTCATGTAGAAAATGACTCCTTGAAATGGCTTTTCCTGATTCAAGTTAATGATTTGACTTGAGGCAGGAATAACACTTTCAATGAGTCAACTTGACCTTGAGATGACCTCTCTGTCTAGGTACCTTTGATGGCCACTTGACCTTGAGATGACATCTCTGTCGAGGTACCTTTGATGGCCACTGCTTTCACCTCTTGATATTTAGTGAGTCGAGTCACGACTTGTTACAAACGTTTAGTGACTTGTTACAAACGTTTAGTAATAAGTAGCTTTGTGTCAAAAGTAGATGGTTGTGTTTGTGTAGTGTTGTGTCTATCATCATTAAATACCTTGACAGACACTATATCATTTGCGTGTTGCAATAGACATCACAACATATCTTATCGATCTTGAAACCGAACACTGAAAACATCACTCCATTGTAGGATCCATTCCAGTAAATCTCATTGAATTTTCCTCAAATGGTATTATTGATGGGAGAATATAGGATAAGTGACGTGCTGGAGACTTTTATTTTTTATATTTTCTACTCCGGCATTTTTCCATCAAATCTCTTAAGCATCTCATTCTTATTTATTGTTGAATTTTCTGTCTTTGCTCTTCCGGTTTTTACCGAGGTATTCTTAGTTTGTTTTTACGAAATATATGCTTGAGTGATTTTCATGGTGCTCCGAACAAAACAGAAAAAAAACAGAAAATAAAGAGGACTATTATGCAAATATATTTTTCATATGTTTACAAAAGTTGACAAAAAAATTATAATTTGAAGTTAGATCAGAGATCATTTTTTGTTATACATTAATTGATTCAAGACTTTATTATGCTAATTAGTTAAGAGATCAAACACATGAAACAAAATGGTATGGGTATACCTCCAAGCAGTGAAAACTCAGTAGAGTGTTTCCTATTTCATCGGATTATCCACACCCTCGCTATGATATATCCATAGAAAATGCTCTTTTCTTGCAAAGGATATACCCGTAGGAAGGGTGTAGTGTTTGGTTCATTGAAATTCACTTTCTGGAAGAGATATCCATACAATTAAGTATGTGTAACTGATAATAAGGTGCCCATTTGAATTGAAAATGTTGCATATTCATTAGGTCATTAAAGGTCACATTGAATTGGTTCATATGGTCAACATATATATTAAAGTTAGCTACTACAACATCAGAAATAAATTTTTATACATTTGTTTATATTTATACATATTTTTGGTTGCAGTTGAGACATGAACCTTCATGGTTCCTTGGAATACTTTCAAAATGGCTGAAATGATGCCAAACCAAAAAAAAAATCTGTGGTGTGGATTCATCTTATTTTGGTAATTGATTCTCTGTTTAGAAATTACAATAACCAACCATCATTTCAAGTCCTGAAGAAGACTTTAAAGTAAGGTGACCATATCTGCCTGACTGGAATCAGGGACATTTATTGCGTGACTGCTATGGGGGAGGGGTCTAAGGGTAGGGGGTGTCCCTCTACCCTTTTGAAAATTTCCAAGTGCCTAAGGTGCTTAGATGTAAAATCGTGATACTAAGAAGCACTTTTTAGATCAATTTTATTTTCAAAAATGTAGCTTTTTCTTAGATGAAATTTACTTACTTTACGAAAGAGTGCTAGACTAGATCAATCTAGCATATTCCACTTTACACTGGCCCACCTGAAATACTGTTTAGTTCCGTTCTGCGACTGCACACTTGACTAAATTTTGTATTTTACAATTATTTTACTAATAATGTGGGATATTTTCGAAATTCCTGAACATTGTGATGAATTGGGGACATATTCGGGGACACTTGTTCATCGGGGACAGCACACTGCAATCGGGGACTGTCCCCGAAAATCGGGGACGTCTGGTCACCTTACTTTAAAGTCATGAAATATGTATCTCGACCTCAGGAAAAAAAAAACACTTGTCATTTTCCCCATCACTTGACGTGTCAATATTAAAGTGACATTGCATTTTATATATGAATATATATATATATAGATATGTGTATATATCAAAGTTTTAGATATCTCCATAGCATGATGATATTACAGTGTATATTTATCTAATAATACCATTGAAATGACAACAAACCAGCTTAAGGCTATTCTAAAATATAGATAATTTTTCTGATAGATTTTTCTTTCAAGTTGGTTTATTTTTTTTGGCAAGGATAACTAGTTACTCCTTTGTTTCATATCAAAACAGTGTTTTGATTTATCGTTTTGTACTTATGTTAGCGTCAGTTCATGTTTAGTTAATTGTATGACAAACAATTGCAGTTCTTTCTTTTAACATTTACCTGTTGCATTCAATGTAACTTAAAAAAAAAAGTTTAAAAATGTTTCAATTCTCAAAATCAATGAAAAAGGAAATAAAGAAAAATTAGTAAATGGTAATACTCTGTCAGTGTGTTGAACTGACTACAGGATGCCTGTGTACAATCCCCATGTTACTTTAAGAGCAGAGTTGGTCAACTTGATAGATTTCAGAGAGTACGTTGGTCAGTATGATAGCTTAGTATTCTTTGTTGTGATATATAAAGTATATATAAAGATATATACAGTCAGCAGTGAGTAGTTACTAGGGTTTGTTGTTCTGTCATAGATATGCATTATGAGATCATCTGTGTGTTTTATTAATTATTTAACAGTTAATTGCTAAGAACAATAGGATATGCATTACATGGTGCATCCGTGCAAGACACAATGTTCAGAGTCATCATCCATCCGGTCTTAAAAAAGACAAAAGGCTAATTAGTCCAGCTTTTACAGAATCCTTTCAATCGTATTGTGTGTGTGTCTTTGTCTTCCATGCTGTTGTTAACGAGATGCTGTGCCTTATATTAAGACCCACCTTGAGGAAGTGGGAGATTGAGTATGTCTCTAACTTTGCAATGTACCTCTTTCTCCCGCAAAATTTATGAAGTATTAATACCAAAGAAGAAGTTTGATGGAATCTCTGTGTGAATGCTTTCTGGTCACAACAGTGGAAGAGAAGATATGAATGTGTAATATTGTAAAACTGAATGCAGCGTTATCGTAGAAAAGAGTTAAATATATGATTGTTATGAGGAGAAAAAAAGAGGTTAAAAAAGTGAGAAAAAATTAATGACATAAAAACTCATTTCTATCATCTTTTTCTCATCTTAAGATTCTACCAAAAAAATCTTCTAGACGATTCATCTGTAGTGGACATGGAAAGATAAAAGTGGTAATGCTTAACTGAAGCAAATATGGATTCTTTGTTCAAAATTTATGCAACAATTGCTTTAACATGTATATGAACCTTCTATAGATGAAAGATCGAGAGAATTCATGTATGCATCGAAAGCAGAATTGGATTTAACAGAGATATTAATATAGTCTCAACAAAGAATGTTAACAAAATGCTTTATAAAATCTGCTAATATTACTAACAATATTGTTAATGACAGGTACCCGGATTAAATAGTTACAGTGGATGTAATATTTGGGGGAGGGGGGGGGGGAGGATGTTACCCTCTCTCGCCACCGTTGGACAGTGTTTTTGCAATGTTCTGCATTTGACTTCATTTTGTAGAATGTTTTGTTTAACTCTCTTCTCAAAGAAATTGCAGTGTTTGTTCCAACGCAAGATATCGAAGATAATTAGATTAATTTAAAATGAAAATTATTTGATCTGAAAATGTTCATAGTAAGTGATACTTTATATAGTTCCTCACACACAGTTGGTTGTAACCAGAATCAAAGTTGTTACATGTTATTGAAAGAATGCTAGAATATATTGTTAAAAAAAAGACTTCTTATTTGATCTTGTTACTTTACTGTTGTAATTTGCCCCCAGAGATGATAATTTTTCTTTAATAGTTTTGGATGTCTTGAGAGGATTAAGAGGATCAGAACATCCAACAAAGTACTTTTGAAACATTTAACAACTTTTATTAGTACATGTGAAGGCAAGACAGAGATTGACTTTAAAACAAAGAACTCTGTAAAAGTATAAATACAAGGAAGTTATCTTCTTGCAGTTGTTCCCTTCTGTGTTTAATACTTGGCATATGTTATCCAACTTGTGAGCATGCAGAAAGATCAGAGGAATAAGACAAATAAGACTCAACAGAAGTTAGCTTTGGGTTTGAGAATTTATTCTCCTGATATCAACTTCCATTTTCTTTCCCTCGGAAGATTACATGTCTTCAAATGCGATAGACAAATGGAGGTAACCATACTGGTAAACACAGAACCAACTCTCAGGATATGGTCTCCATATTAACTGAACATTATGATGCCTGCATGGTAATAATCACAGTTGGGAGGGCTGTACTTTGGGTGGTTCAAAGTTGAGGTGGGTCACTGTGGATGCTGTCCACATCTGTTCAGTCTGTTGCCTGCTGGGATTTTTCGGCATTTTGACTCAATTTGTCTCCCTTCACTAATCAATGTCAATATGCTTTGCTTTCAGTCGATTATCCCCGATCAGCCATTTGGTGATATGGCTGCTCTACTCACTATCTTCCTCTCTGCCTGTATAACAGGACCTCCATCATTTCTGCTCTTTTTGTTACAAACTTCCCGGCCTTGGAGGTCTTCGGTAGACTGGTTCTTCTACTCAAATCACCTCTGCCTCTCTTCTCACGAGTGGACTGTCATCTCCACCGTTTGGATCACATGAATACTTTCACCTTTTTTCGTTCTTCCCTTCTTCCACTTCTCTTTCTTCATCTTTGGCATCGTCTTGTCTCTCCTCTATCCTGCCTCTCGTCTTGGTTTTCCTGTTGTTGGTATTTTCATCAATGCCGGAGACTGGAAGTAAATCTCCCCATTGAGTGTAGCGAGCACATTTGTACAGGTCCCTGCACAAAAACAGCGATGCAGAAAGAAAAAACATCAATAAACAACCCAAAGTAGTGTGGATCCAAACAGAATGGATTTATGTACATACATATAGACTAATACACACATACTAATGAATCAACAGACTTTGCGACCTTATGCTTTGTGTTTGAAAATATTATCTCATATGAAAACTTCATTGAATTATATAATTAAAGGAAAGAATGAACAAAACGTTTTTTTTCTTCTAGTCTTATGATGAAAGAAAAACTGACAAGATATGCATAAAGCATATAAATGAAATAATGAATGATGAAAATAATGAATAAATGAAATAATGCATTGTAACACATGATTTTTGCTGATTGATGTTGAAACGAACCTTTCATGCTTCCCTTTAGTGATGATAAGTTCCTTCAACTGTCCATCTTCGTGACACAGTCTGCAGATGGTGTGCCGAGAACGGAGTAGAACCGGACTGATCACCCGGGGCCAGACAGTACCTGCCAGTGAAAATGTTTTTATTTGAATTTTATATTTCTGCCTTGTGACAAACCAAAATGATTCTAACAATGCAGGCAAGACTACTGAATCAATGATCAATACTTCAAGATATCATTGTTATCAGCAACACTAGTGGCTAGGCCGAGTGAGCACGCAGTAGAACTGTTAGGTAGGCTGGGAAAGGAACACAAGATACATGTACAGTGTTGTCCAGCATTTAAAAGTCTCAACCTAGTGCGAATCTCTGATTTATTTTCCCATTTTTCTGACACTGCAATATAACAGTTGCAATGGTGCATGCTGGGAATTGTTTACAACATATCTTATGAATAATCATGTAATGTTTCATACCCCAATTAGGCCACTTTATTGTCACAAATGGGTATAAATTTTAAGGGTGTATTCCCTATTCCGAAGGAAAGTGCGTTTCCATGAACAAGAAGGA
>JAIPMN010015381.1:1295-28970 GCA_020650975.1 Apostichopus californicus
CCCCCCCCCCCTATCCCTTCCAAGAATGCGTGGCAAATTGTAATATCAATGTGTTCAATGAGAGTCGCATTTTCTCTATCGTCAGGCATCTGAGCTATCAGTATCCTCTCGCTTACGTAACAGTGGCGGAGCTTCCATATAGTCAGGGGGCGGATGCCCCCCCCCCCCCTGACTGACTCAAATGGACTGCTGGCGCCCTTTTCAGCTTTTTACCACATTTTACTTATTCGGCGCGATTATTGACTTTTTTATTGCTTTCTCATCTACCTATTGACATTTGTCACATTTTGATGGTGTAATTGTCTGACAAAATGCTCTAACGGCGGTCTTTACCACAGGGATTGTGATGAAACGCATGTACTTTCAACACGCATATAAACTTCACAGAGGTCAGTGATAAACTTCCGAGTTGTCACAAATAGCGATGACACCTATTTATACTTCGTTTATCTGCAAATTAGCAAGGCCCGGAAAGGGTCATTTCCGGCGATCTAGGGAGTATCTTTACTCAAAAATATTCTGTACGCTCCGCGCCAACCTGTGGTGGCGCTCCGCTTAGATAGTTTCAAAGCGCCCCTACAGACCATTTCTCGCCCCCCCCCCCCGACCAATACCCCTAGCTCCGCCACTGTTACGTAAAGTTACGTATAACCGACTCCCGCAAACCCCATTTGGGCGTGTGGGAGCGGCTAAGCCGCATGTACATGTCATATACCCATTCATCGCGCAATGCATACATCTTTACATGCAACTCACGCGGTCATATACGGCCACTTGTTCATTGATTGTACAAACGTATATTCACATTACACGATTTCTTCAAAATGTCAATTGCATTATGCTTAGATTGGTAAGAAATATTAGTCTAAATACACCCTGTAAGATGTTTAAGTCATTCTGGAAAATTGCTCTACGAAAGACTTATTAATTAATAAAAACAATTTTACAATCAAATCTTAACATTTTAATTCCAGTGTTTTTTAACAAAGTGTCTGTTTTCAACTAGTGGCGTTTACCGAGTACGTATGCGCGCGCTCGCTGCACGTATATAGCTGGGTAGTCACGCACCCTGATATTACCCTGCATGTTATTGGTTCCTGGGGTGTCTTATACATATTGACAGAAACTGGTTTGCATGGTCCAAAATAGCGGAGTGGTAAAAAACTAATCAAGGTTACGATTGGATAGCTTTACACCATTGTAAAGATGTGTATGTATACCTTGTTCATTATGGCTCATTTGTCTAGACACGAGCTGTTCAAACCTGCAGCCTTTTCTTGTTGTTTTACTATTATTCTTTGTACAGCAACTTAAATCTGCTTTATAAAATAATCCAGGTCTCTATGTAGGATTTTGTTACTTTATCAACTTTAAGATCATTGACGAGACGATAGTTGTTAAAACATATATGAAACGATTGAACTTTATCGTTGCACTCTCCCACCCTCCCACCCCCCACGCCCCTCCCCACTCATGGTTATTGCGGAATACCAATGGTTTCTATGCATATGTGTTCCGTGGTCACACCGCACCTCAAAAACATTGGGAGTTATTAGGCAAGCTGGCGGCATCTAGTCTTTTTCGATCTTTAAAATCAACCTACAAGCCTCTGTAAAGACAGCGAAGAACCAAGTTAAAGTGCTTTGACATTCAATTGAACGCCACGTCACTTACTACACACGTGGACGTACATACGGAGGATATAGATGAGGTGGGGAGGGGTTCGATGCCAATTTGGTCCCAAAATGTGAGTAAAATTCAACCTGGTCTTACACCAAGAAACAAATAAAACTAATAGTAATGAAAACAACAATGAAAATGTAGAAAACCATATTGAGTTGAACGCCTCATTGTATAGCGTCACCACTTTAAAAGATCGCAAGTTACGTAGTGGACATAATATGAGGTATGTCATCGCATTTCGAAGACCATTTTAAGGAGCAGATGTTTTGTAAAATACATTTCTTCACTTATATTTTGATTAATTTAAAAAGCGATACGGCATATATTTATTTCAGTTCTATGTTAATATAAGACATATTTTGTTCATAATGTGCAAGTCTTTTTAACCTGTTACACTGTAGTACTTTTGGGAAAGTATACAAAGTGGTCCATTGTGTGCCTTAAACGCCATGAAGCAAACCAGTTCACTTCAAATAGGTGTTCTAACATTCTGTCTTTTATGTCCACTAAACTTAGTTATGAATATTGATAATAGACCCCGTAAATAACCAACGTAAAAATGGCTACGCTACGGACTATTGGAGACAGCTTCTCTGTCACTCTCAAAGGGAAGCGTCTACATAGTCGAGATTCGAAGTGAATGACATTTGTTTCAGTTATTCGGTGAGGGTAACACCTACGTTTTGTAAACACAAAGGAGTTAGAGACCACATCACTGTGACGATTCCTGGTGTAAATCTAAAGGAAGGGAATTATATGGAATGTGCCTAACTAGTGTAGCCTATTTTTTTTTTTAAATTCATATTCGAGGTCAAACCGAATGAACCCAAAAGTTGTTTTCCCATTAAATGTTAATATTGGGACATATAGTTTCACTTTCACCAGACCATTTAGTGCAGCCTAAGTTATTTGAACGCGAAACAATATTATTTCCTGTCAGATTAAATTCAAGCTGCTGACGAAGGTGTTTATAGGCTCATTCTTCAGTTAATAGTACACACAAATCAAAATGGTCAAATATTTCTGTTTAAAGTGGATGGTCGTTTTTGCCCTATTTGGCTTCAAGGAATTTGTCATTACTAGCGGAAAACAGATCACTGGAAGTGTTTCGGAAACATTGGTACTTGATTGTCCAGTGAATGAAACATTCAACTCTAAAAGCTGGTGGCATAATACGAAACGTCTATATACAGAGAATACTTATCTTATAGACGACGGAAAGTTGAAGTTAACGTCTAATTACTCGCTAGTGTTACTTCATCCAGCCGTGTCGGATAATGGTATATACACATGTAGGCAAAATGATGATGTACTTGTAGAATACAACGTTGAGATAAAAGGTGAGGATTTAACACAGTACCTGTTAGCCTGTATGTATGTATGTTCGTCCATCGATTCGACAGCTTGTTTCGACACACATATATGTATATATATATATATATATATATATATATATATATGTGTGTGTGTGTGTGTGTGTGTATATATATATATAAATATATATATATACATACATATATATGTTTATTATATGTTTATTGTCTGCGTTCTTCTCTCTAGTTATCTAGCCATCCATCCATTTATCCATCAATTCATCTTTCAACCTATCTCTCTACCTATCTATCTACCCACTGTACATCCACCCGTCGGTCTATACTTACTAACCTATGCGGATATTTTTTTATCATTACACAGTTTCACCAAATGCATTTTACTTGGAAGTAAACAACACGAATTTCTCTGATGGGGATCACGTTTTTCTCCTCGGTGATGAGAATATCACTGCATCATGTCACGTCGTGGGAGCAAGACAAGCAAACAACTTTACTTGGCAAGTGAATAATGAAACAGTTATCCCTTTTCACTATTCTTTTCTAACGTCTAATAATGAAACCTTCGATATTGTCTCGAGGATTTATTTTCAGCCCAAAACATCGAATGGAACGATCGCCTGTCTTCTACTTTCTTCAGATAGCACAACTGAACAGAATATTACAGTCCAGTTCAGTACCAATGGTGAGTTCATGTGGTAAATTTGTTGTAAGTAACTTAGAATGCACATATCACTGTCAAAGATTGAATATATTTCTTTAATTATCTAATTATATCGTAACTTATATATAATTAATAGAAAAAAACAGATTCTACAGGTTTACAAAACTACAAAATAGATATGTTTGTTATCCTTTCTGGTAACAACAACAAAGTTTCTCTAATCAATAACCCACCTGTTTCCTTAACACTGCATAGTTTTTGGAACACTAATCTTTCCGCAGTGCATTATGTGTCCTATACCTCGAGATTAGGCACTAAAACCTTTAGAGGAAGTAAACGTTAACTTGAATAAATTCGTAACATATTTCTAGTAAGTAAGCATCTGATCTTTGCTGAAGCAACAAGTATTTCAATAGCACGTTACTCATCTTTTGATTTGAACAAGTGCATGATGCTGGCCAGAATTAAGGGATGTTACCTGCTGAAATGGTTTACATTTACATTTATATACTTGTCACTAGTATCAGCATGAAAGATAAACTTAGATAAGAAACCTGAACAGCTTAATGTATTTTTGTGTGTGTTTAATGCATACAGGAGTGGGGTGCTGGGATTGTCCATAGAAAACTGACAACGTTTGCGCTTCATATTAGCTGGAATATAGGAAATTGTTTCATCGATTGTAAAATAATTAGATGTATCCGATTGCCGAGCCACGCGCGATAACGCTATGAATATTGAATTGATTACAATATTAATACACAAATTAATTACCAGTTCGTAGCTTATTAAAGGAAGCTTTAGCAAAGCTTTAAAGGACACGGTTGTGATATAATTGTCAAATTCAACTCTTTATGTACAATTTCCACATATAAATTACATTTTCGTTCACTTCTTGGTCTAAGAAATAGGTCAGTGTATATAGTCTACATTTCACAATAAACTGTTTGTATTCACATATTTGAAATATCTTTGAGTATTACAGCCAGGCAACTACAATGTTCCTTTGTTTTGTATTTTAGAAACGATTCATCTCTCAATTGTAGAGCCAAATGGATCGATTTGGACGTACACGGTGACAAAAGTCGTAACGTCGTTATTCGGTTCCTTTGTAATTGCGATGTTGGTATGCCTGGCTTGCATTAAAGGTAACAACGTTTAAACAAATTATGGCAAAGCTTTACTTGGCTACCTTGAAAGTTAAAACTAGTAATTAGCCACAATTCTTAGGCGACAGAGGCACGCAATATTTTATCAAGTAGCATTTCGTTTATATGTCTACGTTTGTTGTTATAAAAACCCATCAGCTAAGTTTATTTTGTTAACTATATAATAATGCTGATAGAAACGTATTATATTTTCACGTACTGTGTTAACACTTCCGTGATATCGTTTATAGCTAATTTCAAACGCGTTGAACAAGAGGGGGAGAGGGGGGGGGTGGGGAGGTAACATATATGTGCAATGAGTTGCCATTTCGAACCGTAAGTAAACAACAATAATCATTTTTTCCTTCTTTACAGGATTAACAACGTCATTTCAAAGAAAGTAAGTTGTCATATCTCTTTTATTTTCATCTAGAAGTACTTATATTTACACATAATATGATTCGCGCTCATCTTCTTCTAAAGAAATTGATCTTTAATTACCTTAGCGAATAGTCCATCATGCATAATTTCAAGGGAAATACGTTGCATAATGCTACCCTGTCAACAAATTCATTGTTCTGAATCGAGATGGGAATATTCAAGATGTTATCTAAATAATTGTAAGTAATCATTATTTCTTGTCTATGTTACTTATAAAAGAAAACTTTCAAACTGTATGTCGTCACACTTGACTGATAATTAACAACTGAAAACTTGTTGTTTTCTTATGGGAGCGAAGTTTAACGTGCACTAGCCAATAAAATCTACCAGAAACAGTTTAACGGCAAGTAAATCATCATGAAAAGGCAGCTGACGAACAATACGTTGCAGAATGCTTTCTTTTAATTAACTTCTCAATAAAAGCATTTTTCCTGAGTGTTTAATCGACAGATGGATATCAACGATCTTACCCAATGATACTTTTAGTTATAATTTATAATTATCTTGTGAGTGTAAATTTACATCGATTCCTTTGCCATGCAAATCGTTACTCTCGACTGGTATGTAACATTGATAACATCTTGATTTGTTACGAAGAATAAGTTTAACGTATAATAGCGAAATATGGTAAAGAGAATAATTATGTAATCAATCATGCGCAGATGAAGACAAAGCTGGGACAGACTACGGTACTCCTAAATCGACGCACAAGTTATAAATTGGGAGATTGGAACAATGAACGATATTATCTATATTCTTGTTATTTTAGTTTATATTTGTGAGTGTAAATTATACTACGCTTCCTTCACCATGTAGACGGTCAGACTTAGCTGTCATTTCTTCTGAGGTTGGCAATGATTCGGACATTCAAAGTAAGTTACTATAGTGCCATTTGAATTTATCGTTAATAGTGTGTATTATTAGTATAGTTCCACTCCCCCACCCCCACCCTCTACCGCTCTTCTCATCATATCTGAACAATTACATTATTTTACGTATAAGAAAGAAAGAATCATTCACCATTGACGACTATTACTAACCCTAATATGTAACTGGTGTTTAGTTTTTAACTCGATTTGAGAAACATATACTGTATTCATTTTTTAATTGTTGGAGTACAATAGTACCTAAACACATGATTATATAGGAAAATGTAAGAGAAGTTAACATTTGTTGCTAATTTTGAAGAAAACAAAATCATGTATTATTTATAATTAAGGTGTATCTTGCCAATACAGCGGTACGTAAAAAAATAATTATGTATAAATATGTAAGAGAATTTAACATTTATAGCTATTTGGAAGAACAATATACTTCTTTTTCATTATTTGTGTACTTGTGGCCAATGCAGCTCTACGTGAACATACAATTGAACGTTGATTGGTTTGTTTACGATATTATTAAAACATGTATGTTAGATTCAGTAGCCACTTTGAATATTCCCTAACATATATTATGTTCTGAATCAATTATTTAAACGTTTTTACGTTTTCGCACGTTCAGCTAGTGACATTCGTAGATCAAATTTTTAAATATCCTACAAAGTATAATTATATATTATTTTGCTGCAGTTCACAAATGATATTCATGTGCGATAAAATATATTATTATTCTTTATTATATTGTTGGTATTGAAAAACATTACGCTAAACCCAATTGTAACATAATATAATTATTAAAAAAGGGCCTTGTTAAATTTTAAATATGTAGTTACCGATATCTGATTTAGAAAACTGAAACGTGAGACGTATTGATGTGATTTCATTGGTCTTATTTGGATGTCTCGTCTCATTTCTGGAAGAAATAAAGGCACTCCACACGGATAGCAAAGCATTTGTTATCTCAACTTGGTTTAGAAGGCTGCTTTTCATGGTAAAATATCATAGTGTGTATTAACCTTATATATTTTATAGTGAGTTCGAATGCAGACGAAAATACATTAGAAGACGTAGCTCAGGATGCGAAGTATATACGACGTGATGACGTAATAATGACGTCAAAGCTTCCCGGTGACGGGCTAATGCAGTACTGGCTTGCTACCTGTCCATCCTCAACAGCAACTGGTAATATTGAATTTATTGCCAAATGCGTTTCGGGTAAGGATAATGATGTATTCATATGTAGAGATTTTAAGATTCTGTATAATTATTATTATTATCATCATCATCATCACTACCACCACCATCACACCACCATCACCATCACATCGTTATCACCACGATCATCATCATTATCATCATTATCACCAAAATGTTTTTAAATATGCATATCTATCTAAACTAGATTTCATTAAATGATACTTTAATTATTGTAAAATCTAATAGAATTATAATATACTTCAGATATGTATGAACATCATCTTCATCATCATCTTCATCATCATCGTCGTCATTATCATCATCATCGTCGTCATCATCATCATGCACCACCACCATCATCGCCGTCATCAGCGTCATCACCATCATTACCACTATTACCATCATCATCGTCATTGTCGCCGTCGCCATCATCATCTTCATTAGTGTTACAACACTTCGTTTGAAATGTCAACATGCTAACGAAAAAGGATTTTTGAATAAAGGGTTCAGATTTCTCGCAAGACTGTGGACTTGATCGAAAAAAACATCATAACAATTTTCATCACGTAATCTATAATAGAATTGCTCACTATACAAGGCAAGTTCGGACTACTGTTTGTTTAAAAACATCTTTGTTACAAGATGAAATCTAAATTAATTTCCACTGATTATGTTCAATACTTTCGTTAATGCAATTTCCACCAACAATGATTCATACATAAGAACAGTGTAAAAATGCTTCAAAAAAAGATCGTAAGGGTTATTACTGCAACTTACGTTACTTATTTTGCAGTAGTGAATTTTCATGTCCTTAACTATATGGAATCTAGTTTTACGAATACAACAGAAACATGAAATATCTCCTTAAAGGGAGTGAAGGCTCGGGCACAAACTGAAACGTCTGATGCCGGTAATCTGACCTAGTTTCGAATGAGGTGTAACAGAAGTGTTAGACACCACCATCGATCCCAGAAAATACACACACAGCTTGCTACCGTTGGTAATTAGACACTAGTGTACAGTCAATACATGCAGCTGCGGTCAATACCCACAGCACAGTGTACATAACAGCGATGGACAACTCATGTCCAGATAAAAGATAACAAGGTACCACGATTCATTACTGTCTGCATTTTATAGCGAGAAGAAAACTTCACTTACGGGCAACGGAAAGTTAACTTTTTTCAGAGGGCGGAACGCGGTTTAAGGCGAGTCTTCAATGCCTTTAACAGCGTTTTATAATTTGCTTGTCTCAGCAGAAAGACAAGATGTATTTGTCGGTAAAATGAAACAAGAAAGTAATTATTATGTAGGTAACAGTCCATTATACTAACAGTTGATAAATACGTTATACTAATTACATTTGAATATCATAAACACCATAAACATTGACATAGCATAAGGAGGTTTGAAAGTGAAATTACAATAAAACAGATGGTGTAACCTAGTTACTCTCATCAATCTTGATAACAATGTTCTTTATTGTAATGTTTTGACTAAGAAATATTCAAAGTTACTGTTTTATGCTGACATCTATGTCAATGTTTGGAACAGAATCATTTGGAACTGCATAACTATTGAAACTCATATTTATTTTTTCTTGAATCGTAGAAACAGCTCAGGTGGTTAACCTGCTTCAGTTCCGGACATTAGCTCAACAACTACTTACCCTAACAAAGCATGACAATATCGTCCATGTCCTGGGAGTAGCAGCGGATAACCGTAAGTGTTGAATACTAGGTGTGACATGTGAGATGGACATGGGAAGCAAATACAATCATTAAGAACATTAAATTGTTGAGGCTTGGAAACCTTTGCCGATAGTCCATTCATTCAGCCGATTCACACAGAGATTACAGTAACTACTGTAAATCTTAAAGTTTTGTACCACAGTAAATACTGGATCGTGCTGACAAATCTGATAAATCGGTAGCATGTGGTATTAAGTTTACAGTAAGAACTGTGGATATTTGTAATTCCAACAAATCCCAAACAACTGGATTTGTTGGAATTTCACATATCCTCAGTTCTTACTGCAATCCTAATAGCACATGCTGCCGAATGATAACACGATCCAGTTTTTACTGTGCACGTACAAAACTGTAAGATTTACAGTAGTAACTGTGTTCTCTATGTGTATCGGGTGATTCATTTGGGTAAACCTGTCGATGAACATAAATGGTAAATACACGAGTAAATGTAACACGCAATGCAATATATATGTTGCACCACATTTTGACTTTGGGAACATTTTAATTCTACTAGTCGAGTATGTTATTAACAACAGTTTCCGACTTTGTTAACAATGTATACTGTCGCATAATGTGGTGCTTCAGGTACCATAGTACAAAAATTAGGGAATACACTGTATACCACATTGAGTCAAAGGTTGTTATGAAATTAATTTGAGAGCTACAAGAATGTATCATTCTTCTGGCAAAGTTTCAACTCGCATCGACTCTTGTATCATACGTAAAACACACGACATTTCTACTAAACGTGGAACATTCTTGTATATTGACGTTTGTGTTTCTCTTTGATTACACAGCACCATATTATATTTACCAAGAGTACATGGAGTGTGGGACTTTGCGGAACTATATGCTAAGAAACTATCAGAAAAAAAGTGACTCTCAACCAATTTTGTCAATTGCTCGACAAACAGTATCGTTAGAGGACCAAAAACTGCATCTTACTGCATTTTCAGTTGACGTTGTGGTAGGAATGGCTTACCTCTTTGAAAATAATGTAAGTATTGTTATGAGAAAGAAACAGCTGAAGGATTGTAACATTCCGGATTTGCAACAACTTTCCAGAATTAATATAAAAACTTCTTACAAATAAAAGTACTTTGCCAATCACCCTGGTTTGATGTAATACAATAAACATGAAGGAAATTTCCGTGATTTAACAAAATACTAATAATAAGATCAATGCCTTCTTTGGGAATGGAAATAATGTCATGTTTGTGAATATGGGCTCAAGTTTGAAGTTCACATGTTTTTCGTTAGAACAGAACTTAGATTTGTTTTATTAACACTTGCTAATCCAATCACTGCATCTAAATATATGGCGGTGAAATGACGGATCAGCATGTTGTTGATGTTAATTCGAACAAAACCCATGTACACAGTTATATTTTGAAAAGTTATTTTATAGGTATAGATAATTTGAACTTATATCCTTCTCCATTGACCATAACAAACGTCACTTAAATACCCCCCGAATGCTATGGACCTTAAACACGTTAGAGGATATGACCAGAGTTGCTTCTAGCTTAGACTTAGAAAAAACAAGAAGTTGGTTATCCATATATAATAGAATGTGGCATTTTGGTTATTTTAGGTTTTTTTTTATTTATGGGACCAGCTTTGGTAATGTAACATATCTCTTGACTATACCTAAGTAAAAGAAATAAGCGATGTGTTACGTTTTTATGCCTCATTGTATGTTACAATAATTATTCCCATGAGCTCATGAAAGTCAAAGTTCGACAATATTTGACTTTATTTTAGTTCTCTTATGCGTAATAGTTTGCACCCTTGATTAATATACCCCAGAAGCTTAAATGTTTGTTGAATTTGTTAAATGTTTTCACTTCAGATGCAGTGTTACTTTTGCTTTCCGCGGAAGTCACTTACGAAATAACTAATCATCTCGCACGAAAGAAACTGTCTGTTTCATTTTAAAACAAAACACTGAAGAGGCTCAGTCAATTTATAAGCCTTCTGCTTCAGTGTCTCGGAAAAAACATTGTTTCAGGTCTACATAGCAACAAAATAATAAATTTGCATTTTAGAGTTTCAATGGTTTAAATGTGATCATATGAAGCAAACTGAAGCAAAAACTGATCCTTCTAAATTTAATGATGTGTTAATATCAAACACGACTCTATTTTCACACAGTTACAAAAACCCATCAAAATAGTTTCACGTCTTTCAATCACATGCTGGAAATTACGCTATTGTCTAATTCCTTTTACTTTCTAACTTTGCACTGTGAATAAGAGAGGACCTTCGATCAGTATAAACTTAAGTATGTTAACAAACCGTAACGCATGTTAGACCTGTCAGCAGATGCTATACATAACTATGGAAAAATATACTAACAGACGAATTCATTACTCAAAGGCTGTTTCAACAAATGACTTGTTAGTCGTGTAAACAACTGTCCCTATGTTTGACTAGTAAGTTTACCTTGTCAAGATGGTTCAAATTGCAGATTTTAAGAGTTTTGCAGGAAGGTTTCATCTACTTTCTGTTGAAGTGTTGACGAAATTATTGGCGAAAATTTTACAGAGTAGTCTGGTTAGCCAGTCAATCACTATGCATAGGATTGCGAGTTTAGTATTTTCTGTTTGTAAGCCCTTCTCACTAGCAATTGGTCAAAAATGTAACACATGGTAAGAGATGATTATTACACATATCAGTTTTAACTGATTAACATGTACTCGCCTTAACCAGTTGTAACTAATAAAGCCATGAGCATCGGGTGATATTTCAGACCCTCTAACAAGTTTCTGCTGACACCATAGCGCCCATAAACGACTGGTATATCTGAATGCCTTGCTATCTTTGCTAGAATTGTTAGTTTGTGTTTAGTAAAACCCATACCGATCATTCTTGCGTACAATAAACCTCATAAAACCTATAAAAATTGAGTTTTTGATCATATTGGTTCTTTGTTATGTATAATTTCTGGAGTTTCAATTTTGTATCGTCTTATCACAATGCATTCGTACAGTGATACAAATTATTGTATTCTCTATACAAAAACAGTTTCGGCATCCTGCTCTAACGACTTCTAAGGTTCTTATTACCAGCTCCAGAACATGCAAACTGTATGACTTTGTGCCTGAAGAACATGCTAAGAGCAAGCTCCTTCAGATCATCGAAAAGGTAAACTGTACAGAACCATTTTTACAATAATCAAATTTTGTCACATAACGTAATGAAGTCCCCGATCTTTCCAAAACATTTGCTTTCTGACAGGATTTTTTTTTGCATAAAACTCAATAGTCTTTGATCTGATGTTTTGAAATTTCCAAAATTTATTAAAACATATTTGAGAGAGAAATGATATGCTGATTCTACTTGAATGAAGAGACGCCTGATCCATTTTCCACATCTTTCCATATTTACCACATTTCACTTCCCCGGCCCTTTTTAACGAACCTACAAGTTACAGAGGTAGTCCGCTTGGAGTAATTCATGATGGATGCTTGAAAGGAGTTAACGTGATTGCACATAAACAGGGATGGGTAAAAGATTAAAGCCGATCTTGTGTTGTTTGCTACGAAATAACGATAGGGAAGTTCTTTTTCAAAAAATTTGTGAGAGATCTTAAAGTTTTAAAAAGGTAATATGTAAAAACGTACTATGTACGAGTGAATCAAGAAACCTAGTCACATATGATATTTTATGTAGTTTATTTGACGTTATACGCGTTCAATTATTCTAGACTTAACATTGAGGTATCTCGCATTACTATCTCCTTATTGTGTAGATTTTTCATCGGTGTACCCTATTAACTGTCACCAAAATACGAAATTCGCCCTTTTTAACGTGATTGTTGTTAAACTTTTTAACTTAAAAAGTACTTACAATATTTGAAACACGACTTAAGAAGGAGATGCATGCATTAGACAATTTTATTTAATTCAATGATTTTACAAGGTATACACTGTGAAAAAAACAGTTGAAGGTCAAAAGAGTTGAAAAAACGTTAAGTTTTTCCATTTCATACTTCTTTATTTGACATCTAGAAAAATCCTCCACTGGCTTGGCTTTCTCCTGAAATGATCTTCCTTCGACAATATTGTGAGAAAGCTGACGTTTGGTCCCTAGCTGTTGCTATATGGGAGATATTCTCCCTCGGTAGGTTCAGCTGTTTACATACAGACGTTCTTGATTCCTTTGTTCTGTTAGTTCTATCCATAGTGTATTCATTTGTTATTTTATAAAGCTCTCTATATTATCGATCTAGCTGATGACTGACTTGCCCTATAGCTTCACCTCTAAATATTGTTCTCCTTTTGGAAACAAAATAATCCATTCTATCGACAGATCTCCCCATATGGAAATATTGTCGAATTTTTCGGCAGGCCCTCAAGTACGTGGTTTAATGTGCCATTTCTGTGGTAATTGACTCTCTCCTGTAATTATAGCGATGTTTAACTTGGGGCGCCCAGTTTCTGTTAATTGAAACAGTTATCAATCCAGTAACGCTATACATCACAATTCTTGAAGTTTTTGTTGTTGTCGGACTGCAGGTTTAAAAATTAGCATTGTTTGTCAATGGAGAACATCCTCAAACCCACGAAATTCTATGTTGTTCTCTGACTCGCAGCGCTCTTGGTCAAAACGATTGCGTTGCTTTGGGGCAAACGGTTAGATTAGATATTTGTTTAGCTTTACAACCATGTAAAAACGGTGCCAATTTGGTTCAGTAGTTTTATCGGCCTCACCTGGTTTTTGTCACGAAAATCAAGTGACTAATCGTTATCTAATAGCTAATTGATATGTAATAAGTTGTCATCAAATATCACGTGACCAAGGTCTTTGTTTTCGTGTCATGTTTGTTTAATTGATATATGTATTGAAATGCTTAAATATGTGTTAGTATTCCAGTCAAACTAATATAACATATGATTCATCTCTTATAAACTAGAAAGCAACATTCTGCGTAAAACTACAGGTTTTTTACGGTTATACTGACTAGGGCAACGGTACTCTGTCGTAGGGAATACCGTTCAGCACTGCAATGCACACACTACGAAAATTGTACACGTACGTACACACAATCGCACATAGGCTAGCATTCACACATACGACCGTACGGCCAGTTTGCCGAAAGTGAATGCGGTTGATATGTTTGCATGTATGTATGTATTTTAGATCCTCCTGCAAGCAGGAACACGCGAAGAAGCCTCATTAGCTTATTAAAGCCGCAAGCTGACCGAAGTCAGTCTCTTACGTTCATATTTAACGTCCATGATTATGAATTGTCAATTGTCAACAACTCTGTAACTGGACGACATACATTAATCTTGGAGAGACTCGAACCGGGGACCTTATGATTGGAAGGCATCGGCGTTAACCACTGAGCTAACACTCCGAACTCCACTCCACTGACACTAACACTCCTACTAACACACAGCTAACACTCCACTACACTGAGCTTACACTCCACTATGGGGTTAAGTAGTAGTTCCAATCACTGACAATATAAAGAATATCGCTGCAAGACACGATAACTGACAAACTGTTCCAAATGATTTAGTACAGAAAGTTAGATGTTGGTCAAAGCGATGAACTCCGCATCGTACGATTCATGTACCATTGACGATGCTGACGTATCCTAGCCTTTTAGTACTTTACGTAGCTATAGACCTAACGTTAGGCTTAGTAGCAGAGTAGTACCCGGATGGTGGTTAACACATTGGTGCGATAAAATCACTTAATGGGTAGCTTGTTGTAAAATTAAGTTGAAAACGACATGTAAATAGTTAGGAATAGCCTCGAGTGTTTATATTTGTGAAGATCATGCTGTGATGAGCAATATATTTGTGCATAAAAGACAGTATCTGTATAGAGACATGATCCTGACCTATCTTCACGCGAACGGAATGTCTTTATATCAATGAATTTGTATCGTAGAACCCTGATGAACGTATTGCACAAACCGTAATGATAAAATGGCCCAAAACGTTTCCATATGTTATATGGAAGCAGTTAAAAGCAGACTTAAATCGTTGACTAAAATCCTAACCATTTATGTAAAAGAGATGAATAGCTTATCATCAGATTTTACATCGAGGAAGTTTTCAACCCCTGTCTTCTCTGAGAATGTTTCTTTCTCTGTTTCTGAATTACAGGAGATACTCCATACAGTGGCATGTCGAAAGAGGAAGTCGAAATGCAAATAAGAAATGAATGTTATTTGAGTCAGCCAATGTGTTGTCCCGGAGCAATGTAAGTAATAAAGACAGTCAAGCATGAGAGCTTTTATGGCTATTAACTATTTTGTGATAGTCTCTAGCCTGCCCGGGAGCAGTGTCATTTATATTAATGGAATAATGCACAGATACGAAAACAGGCTACCAATATCTGTGATACTCAATGTGTTGTCTTTGAACAACGTAAATCATAACGGTAGGCCTATTCTTTGCGTATATCACAACAAGCGCCATTAGACCAACATCACTCTCAGGCAATGTGCAATTCGCAACGGCCAAGACCACCCTCAATAAGCAAAATGCATTACAACACATCCGGAGTGGGTGGATTGGTATTTTCGTCAGTTAAACTGGAGCGATGTTAGTCACAACGATACGATACACGTATTTTATCTGAGGTCTACGCCAAGCAATGTAATTAAATGTTCAGTACAAGCATTACAGCAGGCTAGATAAACATATAGTCTATCGCTAATTTACGGTGATATAGTGTTCAATCCAGTTACACTGTAATTCATTAACATTAAGATGTATCACAGACCTAGAACGTTGTAAACTGATCATATTGAGTAAAATCGGTTAATCCCGATAACACATACCTGTCACACGGATCCTCAATTCCTATCAGAAGTTAGTTATATATCCCAACCACATTATTATTATAATGACATGCTTAATGCGTTAAATAATGATAATAATAATTATTATTATACATCAATAATGGAACATTACTACGGCTACATAGTGTCCTGGACATTGTTCATCAAATAAATAACTTTGGTTATGAGAAAGTCGTAATTTCTTTTGGTTCTTTATAGACGGACAGATTGTTACAACCACAAATTACACTTTCATGCTTAATATTTCTCAATACATGATATTCTGTTACTTTTCTCTCTATTGCTGATAGCTAGTGTCATGTTCTATTACCATGAGAAAATTGTATTAATGTTGTGCTGATACTTTTCATAGTGGACAAAATTATAAAATTGTTTCAACTATAGCCCCAATCTCTCCTATAATATTTACGATATACTGTACGGTAGTTTCCCCATGTCTGACATGCATAAAACAAACCGACTCACGTAGGCCTATGTGTTATTTTAAATTTTTCGTAACTATTGGTGATTAAAAACATTTCTCCACATGCTTACTATAGCTATGGCATAATGTTGTCGTCGTGGGACGTAAAGCCCGGAGCTCGACCAACGTTTGAGCAGCTACAGAAGCATTTAACGGCGATATACCATTCAATGGAACAGGTAGGCTACAGTTTTTTTCCAGGGGAAACATATAGAAGAAATATCTTTGTTGTAACTTATAAATTATATTCCTAGATATTTTTTTATTTTTTTCTTAATTTTAATGTTATATTTTTTCGAATGAGAACTGAGAGGAGACGTTGGATGCCTAGTCTATTATTGTGAAGGTGATTAATAATATGTAATTTATTGCAAACATATATTCAAGTCATATTATTTCGTACACCTCTCAGTTCATTTGATATGTGGTTTCAAACAATGTTCATGTTTCTTCATTATGGTAATTAACCTGTAATGGTAATTATCCTTTTAACCTATTTAACATATGATGGTAATAAACCTATTATCTAACACGGAACGATTGGCTCCACAATCGTTTTGTATGTTGTAATTCGTGATACGATACGGCTGCAATTTGGGTGTAATAAAATAAGTACCTTCGCTCTAAGGGGTCACGAAATATCATGACACCAGATATTAGAAAGCAAGCGCAATTTTTATGTGATTTAACATATTTTAAAGCAACGAATACGTATTGTTAATAGAAATTTGATACTTTTTTGCATGACAAGTAAAACTACCCACTATAAGTATTATTTTCTTGCAATATCCATTACTTGTATGTATTTGTAGGCCTTCTGAAATAGAGATATACTTTACAAAACGCCTTCTGCTTTTTTAAGTATACACTACCTACGGAGACAAACAGGATATTGAAAATCAACATAATTTAGTATGAGAAACAAGACGAGTCACTCAATGTGATTTTAAAAAAAACTATTGGAACCCATTGCGAAAATAAATGATACAGTTAATTCTTGCACAGTTGCTATTCGTAATTACTTTTCTATTCGTTTCTGTATTCAATTTGTTATTTCTTTTCGTGCTTGGCTTTCGTTTGCTGAAAGCAATTTGTGGTCTCAAATCAATAAAATATCAAGAGCTACAATTCTATGTTTTGGAAGAAACTGCACTTTCGTTTTATTAACTCCAACAATAGAAAATGTACACTTTCTTTCCCTGATATATGCTGCAAACAGGATGCACTTTCCCCCTTAAAGTAATTTTTCCTTGAAGCTCACTAGAAAATTCATGGGTTTTTTTATATTACAATCTGTACCCTCTTGGGTCTTCTGTACTTCTGTACTTAAAACACTTATAAATATGAAACCTACATTAGTTCACTGGACCCATGTAGTGCAAGTAATATTAGTATTGTAAGTAGTTACAAAATGATTTCACTATTACCCATAAAGGAATATCATCGTATCCGACGTGAGTTGCGTAATAAAAGTTAGGACAATGTCTGCGTCGTTGGTCAAAATCACATCTTCAAAGCATTTTGCACGACGAAGATATTACTCTTTTTGTCCCTTTATTTTTGTAGTGTTTTGTACTTGTATCATGATTCAACAGAAAATGTTTGTGTTTTCTTTATAAATTTATATTTCACTTACTTTTCATATGGGAGAATAATATTTCTGCAATAAAATTGTAGTATGAAAAAATTCCTAAAACAGAGAAGCATGACAGTTTGGGAAATAGTCCAAATGTATCAGGTAACCAGAGATAAATTAACATAAAGATAATAATAAGAAATTAAAGCTTTTGATAGACATTTGCAGATATAACAATATAGACCACCTAATACGATCCACTCCAGGAAAGAATTAAAGGTATTGAAGACTCGCCCCAAACCGCGTGCGGCCCTCTGAAAAAAAATTAACTTTCCGTTGCTTGCAAGTGAAATTTTCTTCTTGTCGCTACAAAATGCAGACAGTAATGAAACGTGATACCTTGTTACCTTTTATCTGGACCTGAGGTCAGGGAGTTCCATAACAATACCATGCTGAGATGTCCATCGCTGTTATGTACACTGTGTTGTGAGTATTGACCGTTGCTATGATGTATTGACTGTACACTAGTGTCTAACTACCGACGGTAGCAAGCTGTGTGTGCATTTTCTGGGATCGATGGTGGTGTCTAACACTTCTGTTACACCTCATTCGAAACTAGGTCAGATTACCGGCATCAGACGTTTCTTTGTGCGCGAGTCTTCACTCCCTTTAATGGTATAACCAGACAAAATCGGTTTCATTCGATCAACCATTTCTCTTCAGTAAGGAAGAAGATTGGGATTGGGTTAAGTGGGTAATACAATATGCGATCCTGTAATGTAAGATCATGGTAGTAGAAATAACAAATAAGCTACAAAGCACAACCGAGTATGACTTATCAGTTAGACAAACATTGCTTATTAACGTTAATTCTGATAAGATGCATCAGAGCATGGAAGGCAGACACTTAGCAAATGAAGGATTTTACGTCAGGTGTAACAGATCAGGGAATTTTCATGGATTATTACTATTTTCTCTCTCTCTGTATATAGGATGATTGCAGTAGTAATATTCAACTCGAAGCATATGAAGACACCACCTACTTCACACTGGAAGAAAAGATGAATGCTTACACTGAAGTATAGCTACGGACGACTGGTTTAATTATTTTGAAGATATCATCTCACTCAAGTTTGCATAATAAAAATAGTGATGATAATTATGATGATGATGATGACGATGACGATGGCGATGGTGATGGCGGCGACGGCGATAATAATAATGTACATACATATTTAAATGACATTATAATTCCATTTAAGTTACAATAACTGAAGTCAGATGAAGGTTGTCATGTCCGATGGGGGTTATACCCTCATTCATCGGTGGGTACGTTAGACTACTTCATTCGACTCAAAAGCTTGGTTTTCATTGCGAATCTCACGGGAAAGTGATATTGTGTAAGTACGTCAAGGTGCCAATTGGTAATAGTACGTTGTTAGTTATTAGATACACGATAATACTACAAAAGACTCTCATCGATTGGAATAAAAGTAGATGTAGTTTTAAAGCCCATATGCAATGATTGGGTGAACCATTAGAATATGCCCATATATGGTGAAACTCGTCCAGAACTCTCAGTTATCAGAGTAGCGTGGAATCTCATTGTTTACAAATTGGTGTAATAAAATGTTGAAATCTAATATTCCTATGATGTATGTCTCAGTCATCTTAAACTTTACTTAAACTTTACAATTATTAGATAGATATGCACATTTAAGGACATTTCGGTGAATATATATATACAAATGAATATATATAATATATATGTAGTGAATATATAGTGAATATATAGTGAATATATAGTGTTTATATAGGGAATATATAGTGTTAATATATAGTGTTAATATAGTGAATACATATAGTGAATATAATTTCAAAAGTCAAGACAATTAGTAACATCACATTTGTGGGAAATAGAACACTGATAATGTAATTTTATTAAAAAGCACTGTAACTAGTAACTTTCATTGAATTAGCAGTTATGATCAGGTAAAATCCAGTATCGAATAATAAAGTAAATATTATTTTCTTACCCTAGAAACGTAATTGGTCGGAGCTAACAAGTAAAAACCTTGTTAGAAATATATAACCACGTGTATGTAATTTAAGTAAGGAAATGTTAATGGTCCGAGTTTATGTCAATTTGTCACTAACATAGAAACATACAATATGTTACGACACGAATTATGAAAACTTTGAACATACATCATTCTTATAAATATTACTTGATTAGCTAAAACAACTATTGTCAAAAAAACTCGAAAACATCTTACAAGTCTATAGGTACAAATTTAATTATGAAAGATAATGTTGTTAACGTGTTTCCTCCAATTTTGACCAGTTATAGAAGTATAAGTATAAATGTTCTGGAGTTGTTTTTTGTTTCGTCAGAAATAATCTAAAATACATCTATTCTCGGAATTACTTTCATTTTCCTTTGTATCTTATCATTTTATGAAGAGTTCATATTTCTCTATATGATTAAAACAGTGTTACTTGATTGCAGTTATTTAATTACTGTAAATTTAGTCAACAATAGTATAATAACCTTTTTACTAATCAACAAATTTCGTTCTCCAGTCATTGTCGTACAATGATACAGTATTGATTGTGATTTGTTCTCTTTGACACCATTTGCACATGCCTCAAGGTGATAATCCCTCGTGCTAAAGCAAATTAAAAAAAATAATAATAATATTTCAGAAAAAAAATGACCTTTGACCATTTCTTACCTTTTCTCCAATCACTTCTTTGATACTATTGTTGATAATCTATTGTCTGTAAATTAATAATCTCCTTTGTCACATTATAATATGACAAATAGTTTATCTTTACGAGTTGTACGAATGATCATGATCATAGTGCTAACATTGGATTAATATATTACATACATATGTCAATTTGTTATTCTATGATTTTTTGTTGTCGAAAAACAAAATTAATAAAAAAGTTTAATTAACATCCGCGAAAACAAAAGTTGATAGAGAAAATATCTCTAATTATCCTTGGCGAAAAAATTCTAAAAGAGGAAATGTCTCAACCAATGTCTTTGCACGGTCTAATTTCATTTTCGATTTCTGTTGATAATCGTTGTTGGTTGGTTGAAGTTGAGTGTGCTTTAAGATTACGGTTACATTACGTGGTTTAATTACATTAATTACGGTACATTACATTAAACCATTAGGTGGTTTAATTACATTACATTAAACCATTAGGTGGTTTAATTACATTAATTACATTACATTAATCCATAAAGTGGTTTAATTTAATTAATTACATTACATTAAACCATGTGGTGGTTTAATTACATTAATTACAGTACAGCTGGTATCAATCATAGCAGTATTTAAAAACAATTACTCCCATATGCAATACATGTGAATATCTTTGATTGTTGAAAGGTTGTAATCCAAGAACAACTGATCAGTCGTATACCGTTTGGGTTTCTTTGTGAGCAGCTTGAGTAATCTAGTTTGTATGTTCTGGAGATGTTTTAATACGTACAGTAGCACAGGCTGTGCAATAAAATTTAATATTATATGAAAGCCTAGAGTAAATGAACGAGTGATAAATCTGTATTGTAGTAGCAACTGGGACTCGGAATGTCACTTATGTGATAGGAGATACCAATATACGTTTCATTGACCATTTCAATTAATTTGGCACAGTCATTGTTGGCTAGGAAGATATTTGAATCGTCAGCGACGAGAGGAGTTGATACGTTAAAATTTGGGTGTAGTATTTTGAAAGTCATTAACATAAATATGAAAAAGTAGAGGTCCCAATGCAGAACCTTCAGTATGGAACGCCGGTGGTGACATTTATAATGCGAATAAGTATTATTAACAAAAGAACATTGTTTTCTATTGCAAAGGTAACTTGAATGAATATTATAAGCTTGCCACGGATACCATAGTGTAACAGCTTCTTCAAGAGAATAACATGGTCGACTGTGTCAAACGCTTTCGTCAAGTCAAGCCCTAGTGCATTAATTTTTACCATTATCTAATTATCCATTAGGCCTATCTGAATGTAATTTATAATTTAAAAATTTAAGATAAAGCATAACATGTTGAGTGACCCTCCCTAAAACCAAACTGAAATTTTGCACATTATACATCTCATTCGTTTATTTTCTATAACACTTTCAAGAATTTTGTTTAAATTACTAAGTAAACTTATAGGCCTATATAGTTTTCAGGTAACGAGTGGTCACCCTTTTTAAACAGTGGAATAACCTTGTCCATTTTAAGAGCATCAGGATATATATATACCGGAGGTAAAAACGTTCTTAAAGATATAAACAAGTACGAATGCTAGCCCATGAGAAGGAGATCTAACAAGCTTAGTATGAATAACATCTACACCAGCAGCCTTACCATCCAAGTCCATTAATAAGTTTCAGAATCTCCCATTCAGACACAGGTATAAGAAAAATTCACTCACAGGAAGTTGGATGGACAGGTTAATTGGTGAATATAGCTAATGACTATATGCTGACGACCAGAGGGGTAGGAAGCTTCCAAAAAGTGTGTGGGGGGGGGGCACAACATCAGAGGGGCACTTTCTCATTCCACAACTATACCACTCGTTATGCTATAAACCGATACACACCGGCCGTATCACTTAAATATGTATTATGTGTTAGCATGCTGACGGACCAGGTGTAGCATAGAATAATCTGCTAGTAGAATGAGCTGCAAGATTTATTTTTTATTTAATGAGATTGTTTATTGTTAACCGTGCTTCAAAAAGATATGGGATGCCATTTAAAAAAAAGCATGTACAGACTAAAAATAAATAATTAAAATTAAATATTAAAATTAACAAAGGCTTAAGATATCCAAAAGACGGTTCTTCATCAAAGGGGCACATTTTATTTGCCAGTAGGGCACATTTGTTATTTTGGAGAGGGTGGGGGGGGGCACGTACGTTCCCCCAGTTCCCCCGGCTCCTACCCCTTGCTGACGACCTATTGGTGAAAAGAAATCATTCAAAGCACTGGCTATATTAAAACTCATTAGAATATATTGCGCCATCATGACGGATTAATTAAGCTTATACGGGAAAGCGATCTTTCTGTTGACCCTTAATTACAGAACTGATAATCGATCAAGCTTGCTTTGAACTGGTTTGTCTAGACACCAAAATATTTCTACTGCGGAGACTTGGGTAAAATGAATAATACGATAAAGCAAGCCTATAGGAAGATACCTTTAATTTGTTGTTGCTAATAGAGTTGCTAACAAACTTTCGATACAACATATTTTTAATCCGAAACTGAATTTTTAATTCCTAGAGTTATCCAGGGGCCAATCATTGAACTTTTTCCTGGACATTCTTTAAAGAGGAAAATATAAATTCTGATACAATTGTAAAACCTCATTCAGTTAGTTGTAAGATGTGTTGACATCTTTATTACTATAAATAGGCTAGAACATTTATCTACAGATTCAACTGTCTGAATGAAGTTACGTTGATTGTAAGATCTTACCATTGGTCTTTCTATATTACTACGCTTACCGTTTCCTTCGATAATACAGAAATTTGGCAGATGATCACTAGTTTTACCGGTGTAGAAGATGCCAGAATTTTTTATTATGATGAAGTATAAGTCGGGAGGTAATTTGACAACAATATTAGCGCGATTTGCGTAAAGCTAGATTCGCTTTTTCTATAGTTGGTATATAAAATTATGACCCAGGATCACATTAACGTGATCATTAACGATAGGACAGTTCTCAATCCAAAGTAAACTAATGTTGAAATCTTCCCCTAAAATGCTCAAAGGCGTGACAGAAGATGAATCCTCAAAGTGCTTAACTGTTTCCCTAAGGGTGGCGCCGTGGCGGTAACAAGCTGCAACACAAAAAGGATCTGTTAATTTTGTGACTGAGTTCACGCCAGATGTTGGCAACTCACCTTTGCGCTCTTACTTTTGTCATAGCGCCCTCGTCAAATCATGGCTTGGTCGTGTTCCAAGCTCACTGTTGTAGATATTTTCATTTTTTATAACAAGGAATGAATAAATAAACTAATGATGACTTGATTTATTATAATATGAATCATTATTACACGCCACAGAACCCGTCTATTCCTGTTTAAGTTTCGGCCTTGAACTCCCTTTTGTTCTCTGTAATCCTTATCTTGATCTTGTTCCCTGTAGAGAGGAACAATTCTGTTACGAAATTCACATTTTGTTTAGTGAAGTTAATTGACAGTACACAATACAGTAACAAGCGATCTGTTTCGTAGTGCATTGTATTGACAGCAGAACACGTTGTCGCAGCCAACCAAGATCATTCATTCGAACGTTTAGAAGGGAAATTGTTGGTCTTTGAATGCATTCATCTTTACTGTGATTCTGCCTGTGGAATATACGACCGAAACGTAAAGTGTCTTGGTAAACTTTCGTTTTGACAGTAAACCAAAGTAATCTCCACTGTGCCGGTGGCCAATTCGTTGTGTACATTTTCATGTACATTGACGCTATAGGCTATAGCTATTATACAATGCTGTGCCATGTACAGTACTACAATACAGCAAATGCCATTCGTCTAACCTAATGTTATACATTTATACATACGATCAGTGGTAGGCTGTGATCAACCGATCGATACTTTGTTTACCAATATTGGCATTTGTCCGTTACTGTCATCAGGCTAACTATCATGCTATTCAGGCTTTTAAGCTTAATTTAGGATTCAGAAGCATGACAAGGTATCATTTAGTTCTAGTTGGACTGATAAAATTATATGGATATTTGTCTTACACCAGAGCATAGCCTGCTACTGCTTTCTAGTACTAGGCTAGGCGCAAACTTACCACAGGCCAACTAGCCTAACGTTAGTGATAGGACCAACAGTGTAAGTAAGGCCATGAAGTGCCTTTTGTTGTAGCCCAGAGGTTACACTAATCTATGGTTAAGCTTTATGTATTGTTAGCATACTTAAGCCTGGTTATACTTATATCTGAAGCAGATGGTTTGCTTGATGGTTTGCTTGAGGGAGGAGGGGGTCATGTTTTCACAGCAATAGAAACACTCTAGGTGTTGGAAGTGATCCACTTGAACATTTGTCCAAAATGGCAATTTTTTGCACAGCATTTTACTTCATAAATCACCAAAAATGTTGCAGCAGTATTCAGTAACTTATAAACTTGCAAATTATGATTCAAATATTGTCATAATTAGTGAATTAAGGAAAAGAAATTGTAACTTATTGAAATGAAAAACTTCTAGGTTATGTATTGACAAAAATATTTAACTTAACCAACCATATTATACCAAAATGTTGATACTGGAATGTAAACAGTTTTAATTCACCTTTGCATTGTATCAAATTGTCATAGTCTAGGCCGCATGCCACATATGGATATTGTATAGTAAAGGCTTCATAATTGACGCACCCTCGTAATTGACGCACCTTCAAATATTACTAGCAACGATATAGCAGGCCACCTAAACTTTTTGCAGTCAAGCAGAATTACATATTTCATGAGTTTGAATCCATTTCAGCTATTTGCTGACCAAATTGTGGTTTTTCTTAAGCTTTAACACCCTCCCCCCAGTTTTGCACATTTTTTAGGCATTTGGAAATCTTACACCCTAAAAATAACCAACATTACCTCAATATGATACCACTACTCTCTGGGACCTGCCTTGTCTGAGCTAAGAGCATAGCAAACAGCACCCAAAGTCAATGGATGTATACTAAGGCCTACACTACAGTTAGCTTTTCGATGAATGTGTCAATTTAGGGGTATGAAAGAACTTGACATGGCAGACATTTTGTGGTCAAATTCTGCTCAATTGTACGGTGCATAAGCACAGAACCTTAAATATTTTGAAATCATTACATTTCTGAGGAACTACACATATATGAAAAACACACACAGTTGAGTGGTTTGGATCTTTCCTTGATAGACATCGTTGATCAGTGCTTCCATTATGAGCCCACCATGCTACCTTCTCCTTCGGTCCTTATTTCTTCACCTGCCCCAATAATCAAGTTTTATGTGTAATCGACTACAATGTGGCTTGGTTTAACAATGAGTTGCACAAATGTCTCAAGTTAATATAGCCTATAATAATAAAAGTCATGGATTTTAGCTGTATATATATGTTCTTCTTAATTCTTATATCAAATGGGTGCTTGGTGACCAGTGTTAGTGTCCAGAACACAGGCATGCAACAGACTGCATCTATTTATAGAGACCTATAGGCCCCATAGGTCTACTTGCCACTAAACAAATCCATCCTCCTGTGGCTGCTTTTGTATGAGGGATCAATCATTAAAGCAACAACAAAATATCAGGATTAAATTCTATTTCTGTGGTATTTCCTTCTAACCCCATTTCTGAATTTCATTGACTCTGAGCTAAGTACAACAATAAAGACAGGCTGGCAACAAGTACCTCTAAATAGGTGTTCTGCAATACCCGAACCAATCATATAGATACTATAGGCCGTCTAGAGAATACATCATATTTGGGATGCCTTTAGTACCCTTATGAATACAGGACATTGCCCTACGTGTGGTTATAAGTTTTAACCCTATCAATGCTTTGCTTCACTTTATGGAGTCCCCCATAAGAGAATGTTTGGTGTTTTGAAGTTGTGTTTTGATAAAAATTATTGCACGCTTTCCATGACATTCAAGTTTGAATGATTTTTAGTTCACACACATTACAGCGTGTGAGGTTATCATGGAGTTCAAAATGCTGTCAAACTATTCAAATTTTCATTCAGCAAATTTGTGTTTACTCTTTCCATTTGAATTTGAGCTTGTTTTGGGGGGATGAAACTTTTGCTTTTTGCACATAGCAGCTCATAAAGTGATAAAACAGTAACATTTTTGGTAATTTTTAGTTGTTTCGCAAACAAATTGTTTATAGGATTTGCACACAGCACCATTGTTTTACTTCTGTATCAATTGGGTGTGTTGCCAGCCTTCTGTTGCTATGGGTTAGTATAGCTGGTATTCCCCCATTCCTTAATGTGGTACTGTATGTGCCATATGATGGGGAGTGCCACTACTTTGTTTCCAAAGTGGAGGTTTCCACCTCTGTTAAGGGGCTCCCATATTAACATAATGTAGCACTGAGCACTGTAACTTGAATCAACTAAAACAAGTCTGTTTTCACGCAAACAGGTGAACGGGCTGTTAGTGTGTGATTTCCATCTCAAATACAGTTAACTCAATGAAAAGTCCCATTAACTTACTGTGTAACAGTAAAGAGTTCTTGCGAAGTACAAATCAACACAAGAACGATATCACCGAGATTTATGTTAGTGGTAGATAGTAGATACTCTGTAAATATACACACATGTCACATGTCACAGTAAAGAGTTCTTGTGAAGTACAAATCAACACAAGAACGATATCACTGAGATTTATGTTAGTGGTAGATAGTAGATACTCTGTAAATATACACACATGTCACAGTAAAGAGTTCTTGTGAAGTACAAATCAACACAAGAACGATATCACTGAGATTTATATTAGTGGTAGATAGTAGATACTCTGTTAATATACACACATGTCACATGTCACAGTAAAGAGTTCTTGTGAAGTACAAATCAACACAAGAACGATATCACCGAGATTTATGTTAGTGGTAGATAGTAGATACTCTGTAAATATACACACATGTCACAGTAAAGAGTTCTTGTGAAGTACAAATCAACACAAGAACGATATCACTGAGATT
>JAIPMN010015384.1:4036-18388 GCA_020650975.1 Apostichopus californicus
ACAACTAACAGGTCTGTTACAACATCATCGACAGGCACCACCTAAGTAATGATGCAAAGAGAACAACTAACAGGTCTGTTACAACATCATCAACAGGCACCACCTAAGTTATGATGCAAAGAGAACAACTAACAGGTCTGTTACAACATCATCGACAGGCACCACCTAAGTAATGATGCAAAGAGAACAACTAACAGGTCTGTTACAACATCATCGACAGGCACCACCTAAGTAATGATACAAAGAGAACAACTAACAGGTCTGTTACAACATCATCGACAGGCACCACCTAAGTTATGATACAAAGAGAACCAACTAACAGGTCTGGGGTTTAAAAAAAATATCAAAAAGGAAACCAATAAAAGAATAGATCAGAAGCCAACGGATGCAATTCATACAATTTTCATTTTCATATTAGGTTTTCATAAGATAACATAAATCAAATGTATTACAGCTTGAAAGTTCACAAACCTGCAGCTGCAAATGTGACGTTTTGAAGTTCCTTTCAAAGACGACACAGTTCTTTCCAACAGATCGGAAATATTTCTTCAACGACGATTTGTACTGCTCCAGTTCTAAGACTATCTCCTGTGGGCCAAAAAGAAAGAAAGAAAAATTAGATTTCTTTACTCTAATGTCAACAGATTCTTTTAATTTGTTCTCACCTGCCGATTGGAGCAACGTATGTATGTACCAGATTTACTTCTTAAAGCAGCATTTTTTTTTTTTATTCAATGGTTTTTCTCAACCTCACTGATTCCACGACGCCATAACGACATACATAACTAGCTTATCTATTCATATCTTACTTCCAATGGTGGCATAAAAGTCGAAAAATTTACAACTTTCAACTTTGTTTTTCTCGAAGATATTTTCCGTTGGGATCCAAATAAACCTCGCCCATAAAATGAATATTTAAAAGCTACGAACATCATTGGCCAATACGTAATACAACACCATGCTTGATTTGTGTAGATTGTCTATGGCAGTTGTACCAGGGAGCTGTTAAGAGTCCAGCACGCTGGTTGTACCAAGTTACCAACTCGACGTTTGAATATATTTTTAGCAACGGCTCATAACTAAACCTGCATCTCTGATTGGTTGGATTCAAACTAGTGGGTTGGGGGAACTGTATGTGATTAATATAAAATGTGGAATTTGTCGGTAAATACTTTTCTCATTATCTGCAAATGTCCTTAATTACTCGCCAATTAACGCTTTTGGCAGAGAAAAAAACTTGGCTAATATCTTAGTTTTCTGTTTTGTGATTGATATATGTAAAAAACTCAATGGACTTGTCAAAAAAGTGGAAAACGGCGACAAAACGCAAAATGCTGCTTTAACATCCACCACCTGTGTGGCAAATAGTTTCAATTTTGATCATTTACTTAGACAAAGCATAGTTATTAACCATCGTTAAATGGCAAAATTACCATTCAATGTGACATCATTGTTCACATTTTGCTAACATATAATTGCATATGATTTGTGCACAGTTCATTTGCTGACTGGTGGTGGAGGGGATGTTGTCCATAGCAATTCTAGAACTAATTGTCATCACCTCAATTGTCATCATAATTGTCACCATAGTCATCATAATTTAATTGTCATAATTTAATTGTCATAATTTAATTGTCGTCATTATTGTCATCATAATTTAATTCTCAAATTGTTGTCACCGGATGATTGACTCATCATATTTTAATCCTCCCAAACTAGAGACAGTTGGTCATCAATAAACATTTCTTTATATTAACTCTGTGATCATTGCATAATTTTATTTATTTATTTATTTATTTGTTTTGCCACAAAAGTACAAAGTGGAGGGAAGTCTTCCATAAAGCTTAAAAGCTTAACAATGTGGAAGACTCCCTGAAGAAAGAAAAGAAAAGAAAAAACAAAATATATATGTGTATAAATACATATACATAAATATAAGTACAAATTAAATGTTTAATATATATATATAGTAATTACAATAATGAAGTCACTATGGTAACATGGCTATAATTTCTACATTAAGATATAAAGGTTTGGTGGTCCTCGGTAAAGGGCCCCTGTGTGAGTATTAAACTACAAACAAGACACCAAAACATCAACAGATTCATAGGAAGTCTGGTACAAAGATACGCAAATGACATTCCATTATGTGCAAATGACATTCCATTATGTGCAAATGACATTCCATTATGTGCAAATGGCATTCCATTATGTGCAAATGACATTCCATTATGTGCAAATGACATTCCATTATGTGCAAATGACATTCCATTATGTGTAAATGGCATTCCATTATGTGCAAATGACATTCCATTATGTACAAATGGCATTCCATTATGTGCAAATGACATTCCATTATGTGCAAATGGCATTCCATTATGTGCAAATGGCATTCCATTATGTGCAAATGGCATTCCATTATGTGCAAATGACATTCCATTATGTGCAAATGGCATTCCATTTCTTTTGATGCATCAATGAATAATTGTGTACAGTATGAGAGTGTATCTAGTGATGTTGCTCTGACAAGAGGGTATGGGAGGTGTAATGTATGTGTGTATGTATGTATGCGTGTATGTATGTATATGTGTATGTATGTATGTATGTACTGTATGTATGTGTGTGTGTATGTGTGTATGTATATGTGATCTTCCCGCAAGCAGGAACTCGCGAACTGTGGTGGCAGTTATTAACGTAAATGATATCACGGAGGCCCCATCAGACTCAAAATGGTTGAAGAAGAACCCGTTCAACAAGTACTCACCTGTGATAATTCTACAGTAGATTGGTAATGTCCTATTGGTAGGATTAACACATGATCTGGTACGAGACCTCCCTTTGCTATAGCAACATATGTCTGAATAGGTTGGAAAAGTAGAAAGAAGTTATATTGCAGGAGAAGAAACCAATGACGACAGAGTTACAAGTCCTTTGCATTTTTCAAGTTTGTTAAACATCTGGTTTTCATTGTTCATTTACTCACAAGATTTGAAAAATGAGAAAAAGAAATGAACCTGAAAAGATTGCTTCCACCTGATAGAATCCAAAGCCCCTCAGACTTCACAACTCCCCCCACCCCACCCAGCTCTACCCCCCCCCCCCAACCCCCAACCACCTTGCACTACCCAGTAACACGGTACACAATGGCAGGAGCATTTTACACCCTCGTCGCCTCAAGACAAAGTGAATTTTCTACATGTTCCTGACACAGGTAAAATTATGATACCTTGGCCCATTTCTGATCCCAATTTTGAGATCTAACGTCTGATAGATTAGCACATTAAGTCACTTCAGGAGATTGTGAGATAGCTTTGAAGACCAGGAGACTCCCAAAACACGAAGAAAGTTGGCAGGGTCTAAAAGAGCAAGCATACTTACATGTGTTCCTACACTGACTACCATGTGTTTCTCAACCTCTGGACTACTCAAACAGAACCAACACGGGCCAGACGGTTGTGCTATGAACCAAAAATAGAACAAAGAAACCGCAAACCATAAATGACGAGATCAAATATGGCTGACACCAGTAAAGTATACTCTTTATCCGTAAAAATAGAATTTTATAATATCTGTAGCTATTGAATTCCATCAATGTGGATATAAGATTGTTTTGTTTTTTCCTTCAAATTATTTTTGTTAGAAACGCTGGATATACATTGGTGTGGCAAGAGTTAATGCCGGATATGAAATGGCATGTCCGGCATAGTGCGGGAGGTCTGGCAACCCTATATATATAGTAATTTAACTTGACGAATCAAGTATGGATAATGAAGATATGCAGAAGTCCATGCAAAATACATCTTCATTTGACCATTGATATATCACACGCTGTATGTGGGTTTGACCTAAAGATTCAGAAAACTCCCGGCATATGTAAACAACTTAAGCCACTAGAATATTCCTTTCCTGTGACTACCAATCAATAAGTGTTAAGCAACCAACTTCAGCCACTAGAATATTCCTTTCCTGTGACTTCCAATTAATAAGTGTTAAGCAAACAACTTCAGAGACTAGAATATTCCTTTCCTGTGACTTCCAATTAATAAGTGTTTTAAGCAAACAACTTCAGAGACTAGAATATTCCTATCCTGTTACTACCAATCAATAAGTGTAGAGCAAACAACTTCAGCCACTAGAATATTCCTTTCCTGTGACTTCCAATTAATAAGTGTTTTAAGCAAACAACTTCAGAGACTAGAATATTCCTTTCCTGTTACTACCAATCAATAAGTGTTAAGCAAATAACTTCAGCCACTGGAATATTCCGTTCCTGTGACTTCCAATTAATAAGTGTTAAGCAAACAACTTTAGCCACTAGAATATTCCTTTCCTGTGACTACCAATCAATAAGTGTTAAGCAAACAACTTCAGCCACTAGAATATTCCTTTCCTGTGACTACCAATCAATAAGTGTAAAAGCTATGTGTTGGATAGTTACTTAGCGCCACCAAATAATCTGTTTACGATATTGTTTGATATATGTTAATTTATGCATACCTTAATTTGAATGGTATGGTATGTGTTATGTAACATCTACCAAGGTTTCTTGAAGAACACTTTCTTGTTAATAAAACACAATACATTACGTTAACCGTTTAGACGGACCTAATGCGTTATAGTGTTTGTCAATGAAGTTTTCCTATAAGTTTGTTAGGTTGTCCCGGGACCGACACAACACTATGGAGTCTACTACCAGCAAAAGTGAAACATTTTAAATGTTCCGGATCTGAAGTCAATATACTTACCAGGCTTCCTGTGCTGTTTCCTCTGACCTTGACCGTGGTCACTTTGTCTCTTCTGACCTTTGTGTTGTTGGTTTGTTGAATAGAAATACTGGTTGGACATGTCAGCCTAAAAAAAAAGAAAGAAAAAAAAAAGGAAATTTAATGGTTAAATAATATTAAACAGAGAAGACTTAAAACCTTAAGTGTGATATATATCGCACAATGTCCCCCCCCCCCCCCCCAAGATTACCAGTTGATCTCTTAATGCAATTACAAATGAACTGCTATGATGTACCCTCACAAAATTTTCAACATGTCAGTATTATTTTTATACATCTACTGACATCCATTGTATAAAACCTGTCCAAGGTGTGGTTAAAGTTTGTTTTTAGCATGTACCGGTTTGGCTGTTTCTGAGAAGCTGTAGGGACATTCAGTGACATCTTCTGGCTGTTTGGTCAAGTCATCATCAGTCATACTGCACATTGGCACCATGTTGAAGGCATATAACGACTGTTTTGAGAAACAAAAAACAACAGAAACAAAACAATAATTTACTGAAGAGAAGAAGACAAAAACAACAAACAAATTTAATAAAATGTGAAAAAAAAAAACACAACTGACAACAATGTAGTTTACAGGGTCATACTGTACTTTAAATACTGTCACACAGTGACAGCCACACCAAAACTGTCACAAGTTGGAAACTTGTGACAGTGAAGAATGACCTGCCACTGAGTTATTCAAACGTTATTTTGGACGTAAAATGTGAAGATCTCTTGGAAACGTTTGTTTAACGTTTGTTACGTTTGTTAACAAAAAACGTTTGTTAATTAACGTTTGTTAATTTGGAAACGTTTGTTAATTAGCAAAAATTTCTACTGTTCTGTTTAACAGTGACTAAGTTTGACCGGCGGTGTATATGAGGTATTTCGTCTATACAGGTCTATAACTATTGAATATTTATCCGTTTTATCAATATGTACATTCTAGCAGTTATTGGTGAGAATCTGCATATTTCAGTGCTATTACTGCTGATTAGTTTGTATTTACAACCAGAAGTCGCAGACTTAGCTTCCCTTGCTTCGGGATATTATGAGGCTCTTCCTTTTTTTCTTTCCTTCTGACCCAACAGTTTCTCTTAGATGTAAACTTTCTGTAACTTCATCTTAAATTCAGATAATATCACAGAGAAGAGATGACCTGCAATTGTATATATCATATTGCTTACATACCTTCAGCTTCGCATCGTTCCCAACTTTTGCCAGTCCAACAAATCGTGTCGCATGTCTTGCATTTTCAGCCAGCACCCTGTGGTTGCGGTATGGAAGCCGTTCATAGTAAAGGCCCTCTTGGCCAGCAAAGTGGTACCTGGGTCTTAGAGCCAGGGCCAAGTCTGCAATCAAGGATGATCCTGTGGAGTTTACATTGATTCTCTCCTAAGCAAAGAGGGAAAATAAATATTTAAGAAAACTTACAATTTCAAGGAGGGAGATCTTTTATACTATTTTTTTTTAAACATGAATAAAAGGGAATGTTGTTCAACATCTCTTTTACCAAGCCCAAAATCTAACAAAACTACATTCACTGCAGGGTTAACCTCAATCGATTCAAGACATGGCCGTTCAAGAATAACAGCATTATTGTCATTCAATGCATCACAAAGGCCTTAATTGTTAATCCATAGAAAGAAATAAGTTCAATTCTCCATTGTTTATTCTTAACATGTATATATTGTCAAGTCTTTTCTGAAGTTGCATATCCTCTTCCAATACTCATGTGGCATTTGTGCCCCTTCTCACCAATCACAGCTTACTCTCACAGCATGATTGCTGACATAGCTGAATACTTCTGTGGCATTTGTGCCCCTTCTTACCAATCACAGTTTACTCTCACACAGTATGATTGCTGACATAGGTGAATACTTCTGTGGCATGTGTGCCCCTTCTCACCAATCACAGCTTACTCTCACAGCATGATTGCTGACATAGCTGAATACTTCTGTGGCATCTGTGCCCCTTCTTACCAATCACAGCATACTCTCACAGCATGCTTGCTGACATAGCTGAATACTTCTGTGGCATCTGTGCCCCTTCTTACCAATCACAGCTTACTCTCACAGCATGATTGCTGACATAGCTGAATACTTCTGTGGCATCTGTGCCCCTTCTTACCAATCACAGTTTACTCTCACAGCATGATTGCTGACATAGCTGAATACTTCTGTGGCATCTGTGCCCCTTCTTACCAATCACAGCTTACTCTCACAGCATGATTGCTGACATAGCTGAATACTTCTGTGGCATCTGTGCCCCTTCTTACCAATCACAGTTTATTCTCACAGCATGATTGCTGACATAGGTGAATACTTCTGTGGCATCTGTGCCCCTTCTTACCAATCACAGCTTCCTCTCACAGCATGATTGCTGACATAGCTGAATACTTCTGTGGCATCTGTGCCCCTTCTCACCAATCACAGTTTACTCTCACAGCATGATTGCTGACATAGGTGAATACTTCTGTGGCATCTGTGCCCCTTCTTACCAATCACAGCTTCCTCTCACAGCATGATTGCTGACATAGCTGAATACTTCTGTGGCATGTGTGCCCCTTCTCACCAATCACAGCTTACTCTCACAGCATGATTGCTGACATAGCTGAATACTTCTGTGGCATCTGTGCCCCTTCTCACCAATCACAGTTTACTCTCACAGCATGATTGCTGACATAGCTGAATACTTTTGTGGCATCTGTGCCCCTTCTTACCAATCACAGCTTCCTCTCACAGCATGATTGCTGACATAGCTGAATACTTCTGTGGCATCTGTGCCCCTTCTTACCAATCACAGCATACTCTCACAGCATGATTGCTGACATAGCTGAATACTTCTGTGGCATCTGTGCCCCTTCTTACCAATCACAGCTTACTCTCACAGCATGATTGTTGACATTAGATGGATATAATACTGACCAAAGAAACCAAACAGTTATTCCATCGATACAGCTAAACTGATGTATTTTAATTAAAATTAGACATAGACAGTACAGATGGTTTAAAGAGTACTGTAAAAGTGGCTTCACCTTTACTTCTATTTGTGCCCCCTTCACATGAGCTGATTTGTTAATATTTAGCAATCAGCATCATCCTACCGGGCAAAAATGATTTGGACGAGTTTCAGAAGCGAGGAGAAAAAGCTGCATTATCTCTCTTTGAATAGATGACCTTGGATAGATCTGTAAACAGTACTTTAACTTGTAATTTAAGTTAATGAATCAAGCATCTCCTTTCAGCCTTTTTAATTTTAATTTGATATTGAACTGAACCATAGCTGAAGCCTTTTCCTCTTAAAGTTTAACCTCCCCTCCCTGTCTCCCCAAACGCTGATCCAGAACATGAGATGGAGAGACTAGCATCACAAATGATTTACTTACCTGTGGTACGGCATACTTTGTCACTCCTCTCGGCCAGTGTGAGGTCAGGAGGATGTCAACTCCTTTGAAGGAAGAGTTAGAAACTAATGGCAATCCCAGGGCATCTATGTCTGATTTGGTGAATTGATGAGATGACTGTGATTCCCCTTCCAAACCGCTCAAGTAAGCTATTTTGAGGCCTGAAGTTCCCGTAAACAGACCTTTCTTTCCTGCCATGACAAAAAGGATAGATAGTGTTAACAAACAACAGCCTAACAGGCACTATGGTTCCTTGCTTAGTGATATGTCATAACACAATATCACATGTACCAGCTATTATTAAACCAACAATTGTATTCAAGTTCAAGATATAATCTGATTTTAAGGTTGTGGAGTTATTACAATTTTTAAAATTACAATCCGACTTACTGTTGAAGAGGTATTGCAACGTAACAAATTTTACGATTGACCCCATTACCTCATTAATATTCATAAAGTTCAGCACCAAAAACAATAAGGCACACCTCACGATACTACATGTACATAGCAGGTACAGGTATGATTAATATCCATCACTCCGTTGTTGAGTTATCGCAGACCCAAGCAAGTGTCACAGACGCACACACACACACAAACACACACGCCAACCTGACTACAGATGTTCCTTTGCTTCCAGCAATGAACCAATAAAAAGGGCATACAGACAAACTAAAATAACAGTTATGGCTTATCTGCATCAACTGCTACACCACTCAGTGATAAACATATACTTGAGAATTGCATTGACTTTCTCGACAAGAAGTCACCTTTTGTTTTT
This sequence comes from Apostichopus californicus, assembly GCA_020650975.1. NCBI lineage: Eukaryota > Metazoa > Echinodermata > Holothuroidea > Aspidochirotida > Stichopodidae > Apostichopus > Apostichopus californicus. The sequence goes on from JAIPMN010015384.1 coordinate 12,989, forward strand.
GGCCACTTATTTGTTACAATACGTACAGTAATGTCACTTGAAATCCCTTCCTTGTCACATTTTAAGTTGCATTTAGGACATTGAAATTGACCTTGTATGTAATGTGCAGTGATTTTCTAATTAGCCTCCCTGGAAAAGACATGGTTCCTAGGGCATTACCAACATGTTAGGGCAGGATACCTCAGTTGTTACTTGTGATTGTACAACAAAGTCAGGTTTCAATGAGTGTGATGCTATGACCCGATGTTAAAACTGGATATACTGTACCTTGGTTTGAAAAGCAAAAGGATTTCTATCCATACAGTTGCAACAAAAAATTCTTTCTTATTATTAATTTTCACCTTCTGATTAAGGTGGTTGGAAAAGAAGTAGATTTAATCAGTGGCGGAGCTAGGGGTATTGGTCAGGGGGGCGAGAATGGTCTGTAGGGGCGCTTTCGACACTATCTAAGCGGAGCGCCACCACAGGTTGGCGCGGAGCGTACCAAAATTTTTTGAGTAAAGATACTCCCTAGATCGCCGGAATTGACCCTTTCCGGGCCTTGCTAATTTGCAGATAAACGAAGAATAAATAGGTGTCATCGGAAGTTTATATGGGTGTTCCGCCGTTAGAGCATTTTGTCAGAAAATTACACCAACAAAATGTGACAAATGTCAATAGGTAGATGAGAGCGCAATAAAAAAGTCAATAATCGCCAATAAGTAAAAAGTGGTAAAAAGCTGAAAAGGGCGCCAGCAGTCCATTTGAGTCCGTCAGGGGGGGGCATCCGCCCCCCCTGACTGTATGGACGCTCCGCCACTGGATTTAATACCAGTATTAAACTCACCCAGATATGTAACATTCTCACATAGCTCACAGCCTTTCAAGTCTTTGTAAAACTGGACGTGATTTGAGATGGTTGGCCCAAGGATATATGTTGGAAGAGGAACTGAAGGAAAGAAGAGAAAAAATAATTCTTTTTAAGATTATTTTAATTACACAATTTAAGTATCCTGTCTGGATGTCACTGAATCGCAGTATAGTGTCCTAACTCAAAGCATTCACGATAAGCTACTGTAAACATACTTTTGCTTTCATTAATAATTGTATTACAGTATGTATTTGTATGTATTTGTATATATGTATTTTTGTATTTGTATGTGTATTTGTATATTGTATTTGTATATTTTTATTTGTATATATGTATATGTATGTATTTGTATGTTTGTATGTATTTGTATGTACAGTGAAACTGTAATACATAATATATGACATTGATATGGTATAAACAAAATAATACAAAGCAAAATACAGTCAAAGTGCACACAGAAACTGAGAGACCCTATAAGAACAAAACATCTGTAAAACTAGGGATGGCATAGCTTCCTTATATACTTCACACAGTATGTTTAACTGTTACATTGTGAGTTATTAAAACTACTGTAAGGCATATAATCATGGTCATAATTTTATGTATTAATTATTATTAACAGTTGTTTAATTCATTTGCACTCTTTACCTTGTTCTTCACCATTCATATACTTTGACCAGACTTCCATCTTCTCAGGATCAGTTGAAAAAAAGCTGCCAACACACAGCAACATCTGTGAGAAATTAACTCATTAAATGAAAATCCAAAATAAAAAAACAAACAAACAAACACACATATACCTAGAAAACATACAATAATATTACTATTTGCAATACAGATTAGAAACAGTGTCTTGAATAATCCTCAAACAGCCATGATTTGAATTATTTTGTAAAATAGGGGTTACTGTAAATATTTTTTGCATTTCTGTACATGCTGCAGAATTTTTAATTTCAAAATAATAAGAAAGTTAATAAAGGTGAATTGAATGGACTTAATTAGGCTGATGATACATTTGCCTGTTTTAACAGTTGCATGGTCACCAAAATGATAAAGACACTGGACAACCCACTATATTATAGAATGACCCAAAATTGTACTGTATCCATCCTTATTCACTTCTAAAAGTACTGTCTAGAGATACCATTCAAATCCAGACGACACACTGCTTTGAGTCTTTGACCAAATGGAATCCATCTTTGTTTTTCTAATTCTTGGTCAAAAAGCAAAATGGTCAACATTATTTCCCAGCAGATTGACAGGCAGGTACTAGCTACAGTAGGCTACTCTTCCTTGGGAGAGTACTTATAGTTATTCACCAATCAGCTTGGGTACATAGTATAAGTGCTAGTCTAGAGCATGTAGGATTCATCTGATTTCAGGGAAATTTAGAAAGAGCAGTTAAAACTTAAATATCTTTGCTGAGAGGGAAAGAGCTTTAACCTTTATATAATACACTTGTTTGTATCAGGTACAGAACAGTAGCTTACCTCAAATGGTCCTGCTTTCTTGTTTACATTTTGGACCCGTTTGAACAGCTGCTTAAAGTTTCCATCTACATCTCCTGTGATGAGACTTCAATGAAAAAGGTGAAAAAAGCAGTGAATGGGAAGATAAATTTCTCTAATTGTAACTGAACTTACTTTATTAAATTCTAATTATGAATATTTGTCCAACTTTGGCATACTTCAATAGAAATAAGAAAGGAGTCTAAAAAATGGTTATACTAATAGTTGAATGGATGAGGAATTTAAATTGGAAGAAAAAATAATTTTCTTCAATGTTTGACATATAAAATTTGGTATTCTAGGCTTGTTTTACAAATTCCCTCAAAGTCTGTACAGCAGGTGTATGGCCATTAGTGCTTGCTTTGGTTTCAAAGAAATTTAATTGCTAAGTAATATGTCCATATGTTTGTTTTTTACCTCATTTATTATTTTTCTTTTTTTTTAATTTGTTGGCCTAATTAATACTTAATGAGCCGACTGTCTTAAGATAACCTGTGTCCAAATATTCTTTGTAACTTAATATTAGAGATAATGCACATACTTTCTTAAGCCAACCTTTATACAAATGTTCTGTTTAACTTATGAGAGCCTAATTTATGTTTCACTTTCAATATTAAAACTTCAGTGGCCTGAACCATTCATCAGATTCAGAAACGAGGGGCTTGTCAAAACACACAGTTACACATCAAATTCACAGGGTAAATTACTGAGGTACAATCCACGATTGCCCGTATTTTGTATTAGACAAGTAACACCGTAACCAGTTCTACGTATAGGCGTATTTTTTTGTTTTTATCCATTTGTTATAATGTCGGCTAAGCATAGCTTAGGACTAGATCATGCATAGTGTAACTTAGGCCTAGCCCTAAATCAGCCTCTAGCCTAGGCCAAACTTACTAAGCCTAGGCCCTACGCTAGTTTACACAAGCAAGATATAATCACTAACATCATTTGTTAACAAATAATATACCCTCACAGTTTTAATGCAGAATCTCCCATTTTTTTAAGGAATGTTGTAAATTTGAATTGTGTCAGATGTGGAAATACTAGAGTGAAACATGCAACAGGATCGACTGGACACGAAGTATGATCGAATTTAGTGGAATCAGTACCGTGTGATAGAATGTGCGCGGTACGTGCGCAGTGTACCACAAAACTAAGATAACCACCTTACATTACATGTAACTGGACCCAACAACGGATAGGGCCAGCTCCGCAGTTCCTACCAAGTTTAACAAGAAAGTCCCGAATTCAGTCAGTTGAGCAATCACTCCATGTTAGCAGTAATCGACATTTTTTAGGCTAGGCTTCTTGCACTGAGGCAGACCTAAGAAACCTTGGGTCTGGCCCATGATACCTAATGTAAGTCATCATGTTTCATCGCTTTGAACTTCAGGCTAAGCCTAACGTTAGGCTAGGCAAGGTTTAAGAGGCTATAGTAAGACTAAGAAGTAAGAGTGATATATTAAATATTTCTAGGAATACAGCTAAAATAGTCAGGATAAGCCTGTTAGTGTTAATGCAAAGACATTTGTAGGGTACAGTATGTAGAATTTCAATTCCTGAAGCCCAGGGATATATGATACAAAAGCTTTATCACCCATGTCTCAACTTGGGAGTTCAACGAGGAACAGTTTGTCTACTCTACTCTAGGTTGATACTAAGGTCTAGGCATATTGGCTAGTTCTCTTTACAGTAATGATACACACTGGTGAGTGGTGATTAATATTCACGCTTAACTTACTGTAGTGGGAATCATTGAAGTATAGGCCTACTGTTGATTGAATACAATTTCTTTCCACAGTCAATTATTGACTAAGTACAATAGCCTACTTTTTACATTTACTACTATATACATGCCAGGCATCATAAATGTGTTAACCCTAATTCTCGTTTACTCTGTTTTCAAGCAACCATGCATGGATTGTAAAGAAGAATGGTTACATGGGTTAATGCAAGGCTACTGGAGTTCAGATGAAGATGAAGATGAGGTCAGCTGTAATAAAGATAACGACGCACCCTCACCAGAGGAGTGTAATAAACTTACTGTGAGTCAACTGACATCTTATCACCAGGCCTGGTCACCGGTGCTGATCATATCCCCCAACCACCCCTCCCCCTCCCAAAAAAAACCCCCAAAACAACCAACAAACAAATATGACAATATTTTGTACTGAATGAACTGTTTAAACATTCCAGACCACAGTATTTATTATTGCAGATTATCGCATTGAAACAATCACTATTCTGTCCAAGCAACATGTTATAAGATGATATGTACTTCGTTTGTTTCTCTATTCGTGACTTTACATTCTTTTATTCTCACTCTGCAGAGGAAGTCAGCTCGAAGATTGGAGAGATTTGAGCGAAGCAAGAAATGGAAAAAGATGAAACAGAAGGAAAAGCAACAAGTAAAGGAACAGCAGCACAAGCAGTTACAGCATTGTGAAGGTTTTTGTCTTATTATCTGCTGTAGGCATGCATGTAAACAGTATTTTTATTGCTGAATGTCAATCAAATCTTTCTTTCAAATCTTGTTAAATAATTGGCCTATTTTTTCCAACTATGTTCAGTTCTCTCACTGAACATTGTTAACACAACCCATCAGGTTTTCAACTTTCAAGAATCTTCAGTATTTGTTTTGTAGACTTCAGCTTTCCTTCACGAAATGTCACCATTTTCTCTTGATTTTCATGCCCTCTTTACTGACAAATTTATAGCAGAAAGTTGTTCACTTTATTTTGAAATTATTCACTTCATTTGAAAAGCAATATTTGTCAATTGTTTCTTTGCTTCCTAACTGTAGAACAAACAGACAGTTTGACCAAGAGCGACAAACCAACGAAGAAGGAGATTAAAGACATGATAAACGCAAGACTTGATAGTGTCCAGAGAAGTGAAACAACACCAAAGATCTGTGTTGATATGGGTCTGACTGGTTTCATGAGTGACAAGGTAGAAATGAATGTTTATAAAACTGAAAATGAATGTTTAATAAAGCACAGCAAGGGCATAGGAACCGGGGGGGGGGGGGGGGGGGGG
>JAIPMN010015385.1:0-14277 GCA_020650975.1 Apostichopus californicus
TTTTGAAATTGATACGAAAATATTTGCTTTGATTTCAACTTTATTTGTATCCATATCTGTGTAAATACATGCTCTCGATGCTCACAATGAAAACTTAAGATCAATGTGCTAATGTGAAAATTTTGAAGGACAAGCGAAAGCGTTCCGCAGAGAAGGAAGAATGGATAAATCCTATTTATGAAGGATTTGAAGAAGGAAAGGAAAGAGATGGATCTACTGAGCACGAGATATCTATCATAGCTAGTCAACCGGATCAAGAAACTTTGGATGAAGGAGTGTATCATTACGTAGTTACTAGCAATAGCAAACCTATACATGAAACTTAGAACTCCATAACAGTTGTCGTTTATCAATTTAATAACAAGGACTACGAAACTGCTAAGAACTCAATCTTTTCTTAACATGTCATCGGGTAGCTGGACTTAATTTGTAAGTTCATTTGTTATACAAACGTCTGAAATTGATACGAAAAAATATTTGCTTTGATTCCAACTTTATTTGTATCCATTACTGTGTTATATACATGCTCTCGATGCCCATTATGAAAACTACAGATCAATGTGCCAACTGGGGAGTATAAATGTAAAAAATAAAGTGAAAACATAAATAATATCATATCTAAAACATAGAAAAGTGAGAAAGAAGAGAGACATATTAACGCAAGTCTATACTTAAGCTTTTATCATTTTTATTCAGATAATGATACGTTTCTTTCACTAGACAATCGTAAGAGACAAATATAACTAGATGTAGTATGTGGGATGGTAGGGGGGGGGGGGCGATGGGGGCTGCAGCCCCATACGATACCCGGGCAATATGCTGCGATTGTTCCGGGAACTGCCCCCCCCCCTCCAATATGAATTGCAATGTTCTTGCTTGATGAGAGTCAGTAGTTCCGTAAAATTGTTTATAAGACTAACATTCTCAGTTTACCCAACTCATCTGACGTTGATGTTGTGGAGTTCTGGCACAATTCGCACTCCATGCTTATTTTCTCTGTCCAAGACGATGTTATGATATCACTGTTGGCATTCCTTATATCGAATTCGAATTTCAAAGATGAGGGGTATCTCACCAGTACACCCTGCCATACTGGTTACATTTTCAATTTTTTTTACAACCGGCCAATCGAACTGGGCTCCTGGTCACTTACTATAACTGCTGTAGATTTCGTGTATAATGTTATGACATAAAATTATGGTAAGAGCAAGGGGAAGTGCAAGCTGAAATGTGACGGGGATGGAGGATATAGAAATGTATGTTCTTATAGTCGAATTGAATCAAATATCAGCAAAAGTAATTGAGAAAGTGTACATGTGTTGCAAATTATTGGAAAGATAAATTATAGGCCTATGCTACAGTTGTAGCTCACGAGTACACGCTTGCTAATTATGTGCCGCGGTGTATATACAAAGACCATACGGACTACACTGAAGGATTGCAATCATAAAGTACTAAATACTTTCACTTCATGTTTATGGGTAGATCTTTCATAATATATTTACCATTGTAATTTCTTTTTCTGTGATGATTCATACGTGCACTCTATTTATAATTGTGCTATCAGCACTTGTAGGCAGAGGAGCATAGGGAAACAAATATCGGTAGAAGGGGAAAAAATATCGGTAGGTAATGGAGTTAATAAAATACGAAATAGCGGTGTGTAAGAAAACATCGAAAAAATGTGTCAAAAGTCCGCGAGCAAAAACGTGGTTATTCTGATTGTGTGTTTATTGATAAAAGAAAAATTAGGTTTGTAGTTACATTTAATTGCCAATAGGAACAATCAGAAGAGATGTCCGTTTTCGGTTGTCGGGACCCTGGCTGGATGCGACCCTGAAAAGTTATGACCCTATACATCGTAACTATAACTCGAGTTATGTTCCGACAAATAAACTTGGTTGGAAAGAGGCAGTATTGTAGTTAACCAGTAGAACCTACACCAGGGATAATTATGTACCGCAGTGTAGTTAGAGAGGTCCTTGCATTGAACAGTAGAATTGTACTTTCAATTTAGGTTTATGTTAAGTGTATTAATAATATATTCAACTCTCCACTTTCTTTTCTGGTGATGAGTCATACGGTTTCATGCACTGCAACAACAGTTGCAGATTTTCTGGAAGAGAGGCCAATGAGACAAGTATCGGTATATACCGAAGCTACAATACCAAAATACCGGTATTTAGAAAAAACATCGGTTAAAGGTAAAGAATGCCCGCGTACAAAGCGAGTTTATATCTTTTTCTACATAATTGATGTATGTTTTTCTGAGAAAAAGTATCTTAGTAGCTATATTTTTAATATTATGCGGGAAAATAAATCAGATCAGGGGCCCGATGGTCCGGTCCACATCCCTAAACACCCACGCCCCCCTCTGAGAAGTTCTGACTCATTATATATGGTAACGATTCCTATAAAATTGATTGGAAATATACAATATGTTCACTATTGTGTTTCACAAGTAGACCTACACGCAGGATAATTACGTGCCCAGATGTATATGCAGAGATCACTATAGTGCTATATTAGTAGCAAATGATAGCAATGCTAGGATTAAGTTCTCTTTACTTCAGGTTTGTGTTGCGTGTATTCATTATGTATCCAACACTGCACTTTCTATTTCGGTGATGAGTCACACGGTCTAATGCATCCTATGATAGTTATAACGCTTTAAACGAAACGTAGATAATGGTAATTCAGGTTAAATTTCATTGTTCACAAAATTTTCACCTCTTCGTGCTGAGAGCGAAACTGCTTGAAAATGTATTTAGAAAAAAAAAAGCAGAGCATATCTCGCCGGTTACAAATCATCCACCTCGTTACTACTTGACAAATATGTTTGCTGTCCCAATGTTACGCACGATGTGTAATACTCGTCTAATAAAGAGAGAAAGAACCGAGGCACTTGTACCGCCTCAGTCTTATGAAAACCTAAAAAAGGCCACTTTTAATAATTTAATGTGCATCATTTCTTTAATAAAATATATCCTTTGCCATATTGATAATGAAAAGGTGCTTCTTTGATAGTTAGAACAGAAACGAACTTTATAAGAAAAATTAAGAAAATGTAGCACGACCATGCCCTTTCATTAAAAACTCTTAGCAAAAATATATGAAAAGTGCATGATAGTTAAAACATTTCAAGTACTGGAATTCGAGACACAGAGGGTTTTACTTGTGAGGACGGTTTCGAGGTGATTTTTTCGATCTGCTTCCTTAAGTCTGACATGTCCCACTCCCCTACGAGTGTTGTGCTCCTCCTCGTAATCCATATTGAATAATAATCCTTTTCCGCCATCTTTGCGCAAATAAGTTGGAAGAGGGCGTTCGAAATGTCCAAAACAGTCTTATTAATATATTTGTGTATATATCTCTTGGAATGAGAAAGAAGTAATAACCTTTTCACATGAAAACAAACAAGGAAGTATTATTTTCTATGGTTGAATTGTTTTACATCTTTGCTGTTCACTGACATTAAGACAACTGCAGAGGCGTACGACGGTATTTCTGACGAGAGAAGTAAATTGTTATTGTGTTGCTAAGTCAAACTTTCGTAAATTGAAAGAAAAACTAATAGTTAACGAGAATTACACTACAAAGAGATGTTAAAAGGTGAAATAACAGCACTTAACAACTGACTGTTATATACAGTTCTATTAACTAGTACTCAGAGAGAATTACGTCTAATATGAGAACAGATATAGGCCTACTCAGAGATTCCCCTTTGTTATTTTCAAGAGGGTATCATCTCCTTGTTATTATCTCGTTGTAGTAAAGTGTTATGAACCCGTCCGTTGAAGAAAATGTTGTTGCATTACCATGGTCATATGTCATAAAGAGCTGCTTTTAACCTTTTTCGAAATAGTCCACTTAATATTCCAAATATTTTATAACAAGGATAACAAATTGGCAGCATGTTTGGGCACGCTGTACTGTGTCTTCTGAAATGAGCAGTGTACTCTCTCACACTGAAAGTAAGATGTCCAATGTGACAGCTGACAGTGACCTTTACGTATTTACTGCAATACCTACACTGAGTTGTTAAAAATTGGTGCAAAATAATAAAGATTGTATTAATGAATATGCATAACTTTCGCAGCTACAGCAATTGTGTTGTGGCAATCATGCAGATAAAACAGTAAATCGAAGAGATGTATGTTACCTTCGTTTAATGAATATTCATGAATATTCTACAAAGTGACGTTTAGCGATAAGTTCTTTCACTTTTGATTTGGTGAATTTTCATATCTCGTAAACAACATGCGTTCTTTGGAATTAAGTGCAACATTTCCGTAGAGCAGTCAACTGCAGATGTGCTAGATTTCGTGAATTCTTATGAGACTGAGACTGAATTCCTTATCCTCGTTTCTAATTTTTTGAAGAATGGTATTCCATTTTCTGTTCTGTTAGACCCGGGATTTGCTGGTTCTCTCAACATATTGTTTGGATATACATAGGCCTTCTCATCTTTCATATAGCAATCTGTCTTGTGTACTTTAGGCTTTAACAGATTGCGATACCTTAAATTGGAAATCATATTTATGCCTGCTTTGCAATTAAATTGAATCAATTTGAATGTTAACATATTTTGATATTTGTCAAAATGAAACACCACAAAACTTTGGAAAAAATTATTATCCTTGGATTTGTTCCAAATGTTTTGATGCAACTATTTTATTGATTGCCATTTATAAGTCATATTTTTTCACGTTATGCAGTAAACATCAACGCATATAAGTACACGAAGAATCAAAATGGACAGGAGTGGTTTTCAGACAAGTTTTATCCTTGGATTTGTTCTTTGCCTTGCAAAAGGGCAAGATAATTGCGTTGGTTACAGTCATAAGAATGATACCAACTTTGTTTATGGAGTACTTGGACAAAACATAATCTTGTACTGTGAGTTACAGTCTTACTGTGAAAGAGGTCTGTGGGCATTCCGTACAAGTCCTGTGAAATATCTGAATGCAGGATCGTGTTCAGATTTCGGAGAGAGTTTCTCTGTCATTGACATCATCATACACGGAGATAAAATGAACACCAGTCTACATATTAATAACATTCATGAGACTCTTGCTGGTATCTATGACTGTAGCTGTCAATATGGGAATGGAACAGATAGGGTGAAATGCTTTAACCTACAAATTAAAAACGCTTCGTGTCAACTGGAGTTAACTCAAAATGAGAAAGTAAAGGTAGGTAAAAACTTGGGAATATTAATTTGATTTTTATCTAGAGTTACTTTTAATGCTTACATGCCCAATTTCTGGCTTGTTGATCTCAAGTATTTTGTTCCATAATTATAACCAATACGTGGATTTTGTTTTCATATGTTTTCACGATCCCAATAATCATGAACACAGTGTACTCTCAAGATCTTAGGTAGTTATGTGAGGTGAAGTGATGATGGAATCATTGTTTAACTTCACAGGTATTTCATAACAGTTCTGATGAGGCAGTACGTACAGTAAATGTTTACACCGATGACAATATTACAGCCAGCTGTGTAAACGATGTTGCAAGGCTGAATACTAATTGCATTAACAGTAAGTATTATTACAACAATCATACACGGAAAACGACATTGAATATATGTGTGATTCACTTATAATTGATAACAAGAATGAAAGATAAGCATCTTAATTTATTTTAAACTCATAAATATTGAAAGTTCAAACATGCGATGCAGCACTCTATGAAAGTTGGGCAAAATATTTTACCCAACCAACATTGGATACGGACGTATTCATCACATCAAATGTGGGTAAAGCTTAACCCAGAACAAGTAAAATAAGGAAAGTTTTAACCAATTGAATTGGTAAAAGTGATCAATTGATCAAATTTGTCTGTGTGTTAATCGTTTTGGGGAATACGTAACTCACAATTGGTTGGATACATATGTACCTACTGTTTGTAAAGAAAGATTACTCAACCGACTTATAGTGAAGAAAAGAGTCAAGCGAATTGTTTGCTTTGTAGTTGTTAAAGTTTAAGTGTAAGTCTTAAATATTAGTGATGGAATTGGAAACCTAAAAGGAGTGCTTTGGGATATGATTACAGAATCAAATATTTACCCTCGCTTTATGATATGTTATGTAATTATATGTTGCACTAGAAATATTACAATATTGGCAGGTACTCAAACAAAATATCAGATCAACACCATATTTAATAATTCAAATATGTATAGTGTATGGTTTGCAGTGTAAATGGTGTACGTTTCGTTTCACGTCTCTCTTCAGAGAAATTTACTAAATCGTGGTATGTACTTTGTTTTAAATAAATTTGGCCTTTACATAGCCTATACTGAAATATCATGGAATGAAACCAAGTATCTGATGGAAGTTGCATAAATCTCGTTTGAAATTTTACGGTATATTGACAGGAAACGTCCAAAAAGAACTGTATCCGTCCAGGTTGCGTTTCACCAACCTTTTAGGTATTTGCAAAAGTACCCTAAGCATCGGAGTATGATCAGTGGTTGGATTTGCTTTCAAGTTCTCATCGGATGTTACTAATAAGATAACAAGAACCAGTGATGGTCTGGGATAATTTATTTGATTTCTATTGAACAATTGACAGGGGCAGATTGTGCGTGGTTTATGTTAACACTATCCAGTGCTAATTGAAACAATGGATACAATGGATAAATTAAGACTTCCGTCTGATAGAAGTGAAGACATGAAGATACTTTCGAATATATCGAAATGAATATAAAATACTTCTTGTAATTACATTTGTTTTCTGCGAAGCTTTAGAGATGACATGGTAAAAAAAATGATTACGTACGTACGTAATAATATCACGTACGTAAGTGATATTTATTACGTGCGTGGTATATATGACGTATGCACGCGATAATTACTACGTATGTTTGTAATAATTATGACGTTCGTACGTGATCATATTACGTACGTACGTATTAATTACTACGTACATACCTAATAATCAATAGGTACGTACTAGTTATAGCGAATGTAGGCCTACATATATACGTACCGTACGTGCTTATATTACGTGATATAGCCTATGTTAACACTTGTCTGACGCAAGCGAGCCTACGTGATATCCTGTGTGATACATCTTCATTTCCCATGTCCTCTCTATAGCTTCGTAGTTTTCCATAGTTGATGTGTGACGCTTAAGAAAACTTCTTTCTGAAATCAAGCTTCATTATTCACGAATATTTACATTTCAGGAACAGGGTTGTTAAAAATAAAGGAATCAAAAAATAGATGCCGGATTAGCTGCAAAATCAAAAAGGTATGCCAGACGAGAATCATCTTCGGTTTAATTTCCTCAACAACAAACAGTCCATCAACTTCCACGACGAAGGAGGAAGTTATACGAAGTACTAAACTCACTATCACTAAGACCAGTACTGTCACTTTTACGACATCGCCATACACTCCAGATAGAAAGAGTTCATTGACTTCCACGACGAAGGAGGACTTAACACAAAGTACTAAAGCGACTATCACTAAGAACGACAGTGTAACTTTTGCGACTTCGCAATATACTACAGAAAGAAACAGTTCATTGACTTCCACGAGGAAGGAAGACTTTACACAAAGTACTAAACCCACTATCACTAAGAACGGCACTGTAACTTTTGCGACTTCGCAATATACTACAGAAAGAAACAGTTCATTGACTTACACGATGTCAAAGGAAGAAACTTCTATCATGTCTACATTTCCTGAAAGAACAACTTCTACGCAGGACCAGACAAAAGTCACCACTCCAGACGATGGAATTACCGCAATCGTCCCCACAACATATACTGGAAAAAGGGTCACACTGCCTGATACTATGATGTTTGTGGTCATACTCGCAGCTTTCGTTGTCATTCTTGTTTTCATTATACTTGTTTTATTGCTGAAAATTTTGAAGGAAAAGCGAAAGCGTTCCGCAGAGAAGGAAGAATGGATAAATCCTATTTATGAAGGATTTGAAGAAGGAAGGGAAAGAGATGGATCTACTGAGCACGAGAGATCTAACATAGCTAGTCAACCGGATCAAGAAACTTTGGATGAAGGAGTGTATCATTACGTAGTTACTAGCAATAGCAAACCTATACATGAATCTTAGAACTCCATTACAGTTGTCGTTATCGCAAAATCGATTAATTAAGGCAAACATTTATCAAGTTGATAACAAGGACCACGAAACTGCTAAGAACTCAATCTTTTCTTAACATTTCATTGGGTAGCTGGACTTAAATTTTAAGTTCATTTGTTACACAAACGTTTTGAAATTGATTACGAAAAATATTTGCTTTGATTCCAACTTTATTTGTATCCGTATCTGTGTAAATACATGCTCTCGGTGCTCACATTGAAAACTTCAGATCAATGTGCTAACCGGGGAGTATAAATGTACAAAATAAAGTGAAAACATAAAGAAAATCATATCTAAAACATTGAAAGGTGAGAAGAGGAGAAAGGTGTAGGGGCGGGAAGGGGTGGAGTGGGCGATGGGACTGCAGCCCCCATATGATATTCGGGCAATATGCTGATATGATGATACATATCACTGTTAGCATTCCTTATATCGAATTCGAATTTCAAAGATGAGGGGTATCTCACCAGTACACCCTGCCAAACTGGTTACATTTTCCAATTCTTTACAACCGGCCAATCGAATTGGGCTCCTGGTCAATTACTATAACTGTTGTAGATTTCGCTTATAATGTTATGACATAGAAATATGTTTACAGCAAAGGGAAGGGCAAGCTGAAATGGTATTTAACATATACTGTAGATATGCATGTTCTTAAAGTCGCATTGAATCAACGAAAGCTATTAAAGAATGTGTAAATATGTCGCAAAATGTTTGGAAAGAAACCTTATATGCTGCTTGTGTAGCTCACGAGTGCTCGCTTGATAATTATGTGCCGCCGCGGTGTATATTCAAATACCATACGGACTACACTGTAGGATTGCAATTATAAAATACTAAATACTTTCACTATATGTTTATGGGTATAGATCTTTCATAATATATTTACCACTGTACATTCTTCTTTCGGTGATGATTCATACGTTCTCATGCACTCTATTTACAAGGTTGGTATCAGTTCTTGTAGGCAGAGGAGGCCAGGGAAACAAATATCGGTAGATAATGGAGTTATTAAAATACGAAATAGCGGTGGGTAAGAAAACATCGATAAAACGTGCGAACAGCCCGAGTGCAAAGACGTGGTTATTCTGATTGTGTACATTAACAGGAACCACGAAACTGTATCCGTCCAGGTTACGTTTCACTAACCCTTTAGGTATTTACAACAAGTACCCTTTAAGCACAGGAGGAGGATCAGTGGTTGGATTTGCTGTTAGAGTTTTCCTCGGATTTTACACCTAGATCAATAAGATCAAAAGAACGTTTGATGATGTGGGATAATTTTATTTGAATTCTATTGAACAATTGAGAGGGGCAGATTGTGCTTGGTTTATGTTAACACTATCTATTGCTAATTGATTCAATGAATACACTGGAGAGTTTAGTCTCATAGACATGAAAACATTCATGACGACATTAATAGTCTTAACTTTGAATATATCGGAATAAATATAGAATACGTCTTGTAATTTACTTAATTTTCATAGTTGGAATGTGACGGTTAAAATGTCAGTTCTTTTAAAATCAACACTTCATTATTCACGAATATTTACTTTTCAAGATCAGGATTGTTAAAAATTAAGAAATCACAACATGGAAGCTAGATTACTTGCAGAATCAAAACGTTATGGAAGTTGACAATCATCTTGAGTATAATTTCGTCGACAACAAACAGTCCATTTATAAGTCATATTTGTTTCACGTTATGCAGTAAACTTTTCTGGAAGAGAGGCCAATGAGACAAGTATCGGTACCGAAGCTACAATACCAAAATACCGGTGTTTAGAAAAAACATCGTCAAAAGATAAAGAATACGGGCGTACAAAGCGCGGTTATATTTGTTTCTGCATTACTGTTGTCTGTTGTTCCGAGAAAAAGTATCTTTGTTGCTATATTATTAATATTAAGCGCAAAAAGAATTCCTATAAAATTGATTGCAAATAGACAGTATGTTCCATATTGGGTTTCACAAGTAGGCCTTCACGCAGGATAATTACGTGCCCAGGTTTATATGCAGAGATCACTATAGTGCTAATTAGTAGCAAAAGATAGCAATGCTAGAATTAAGATCTCTTTACTTCAGGTTTGTGTTGCGTGTATTCATTATGTATCCAACACTGCACTTTCTATTTCGGTGATGACTCGTTCGGTCTCATGCATCCTATGATATACAGTTCTTTCTAAATTCAACACTTCATAATTCACGAATATTTACTTTCAAGATCAGGATTGTTAAAAATAAAGAAATCAAAAGATGGAAGCTACATTTTTTGCAGAATAAAAACGTTATGGAAGACGAGAATCATCTTGAGTGTAATTTCGTCGACAACAAATAGTCCATTAACTTAAACGTTGAAAGAGGACGTCACACGAAGCACTGAACTCACTATCACTAAGACCAGTACTGTAACTTTTGCGAATTCTCAATATACTACTGACAGACACAGTTCATTGACTATCACGATGTCAAAGGAAAAATCCTCCCTCATCTCTACATCTTCTGTAAAAAGAACTTCTCCACGGGACCAGACAAAAGTTACTCCTCTAGACGATGGAAATACCACAACAAAATCGCCATATACTACAAAAAATATAATAACAATAATATAATATGACCGGTATTTTAGTCGGGGTTATTTTACTCATAACGTTTGTTGTTGTACTAATCTTAATTATTATTTCTTTGTTTGGGCTTGTTTCTCGGAAATATTCGAAGAAAGATGAATATGAATATGCAAGAGATATTCCTCTCTTCAAAGCCGCAACTCGCGAAACTAACTATTTAAAAATATATATCTATCGACGGTGGATAATAGTGATATTGAATATGCAAAACATAAATCCAAGGACATTGAATATGTGAGACATATTCATAATTGAGTTCCTCTTTATGACGAAGTACAAGAATAAACATTGCGTACCACAGTGAACATGATTTAAGAAAAGTAAAGAAAAGACTTATTTTCAAATATATGTCGTTGGGTGTAAGAAGTACCTAGTTCATGAAAGGTACTTTCGTTATGTTTGTTATAATAGTCTATTCTTCACAATCGAGAAGACAATTCTTGTCCCTTTTGTATTTACTAGTTACCCGAAGAGATATTGAGACTACTGCAACTTTACATATTCGTTTCAATTGAATTGGATGAGACCGAAATCACCATAGTCATTATATTTCCTGGTTTTTGTATATCGTCAAGTGTTTTCTCTCTCTCTATGGTGTGCATATTTTAATCATTGTGTTCCAATAGAAGAAACGAAATGGTTTGTGATCTGTTGGTTGTTTCGGAAGAATTAGATTTTTAAAAACGCCGATGTTAAAAGAAGTGAGAAGATTATTTTCGTACTGCACCATCTTCTCACATTTGGTACCGTTTTACTTGATATTTTCTACTTGTTTTCATGTAACACACTGTTCATTTAGGGAGTCCGAAACAAACAACTACCTGGTTCATTATAGCATAGTTTCGAAGAATACGTGTGATCTCGATTACGAATGCATCATACATTTACAGCCATCTATATCATTATACACCAACTTCGAATGAGACAGCATCAGACAGTATCACTACGTGTTGTGTCGATCAGGTGGCAGATTCCGTAAATATTTCACAATATTTATATGCCTAAATATATATATGCCTATATATATAAATATATATATGCCTATATATATATGCCTATATATATGCCTATATATATGCCTATATATATAGACCTATATATATAGACCTATATATATATATATATTCCTTTTCAGAACTTTTTCAGAACACGCGTAATGCAATCCAAATTACGAGGTATAGGGTTTTCTGGATGTTTTTACCATCCAATTAATTACCAACCATTGAAGATCGTTAAATCAGGCAAAACTATTTCCTTACATAGGGAGGGGGGGGGGATGCTCCCTGAAATTTTTAAATAAGTGAACGTTACTTAACACTCTAGCAAATCGGGGACAATAAATATGAACTTTAAGTGGAGAAGTTATGTACGTTGTCTGAAAGACTCACACACCACAGTATATTAGATATATTAGACCGTTCAATAGGACTACATACATATTGTATAGAATGTATGAAATCTACTATGGCAATGACGATTTTGATTGTCATCGGGTAATTACCTAAAATCTTCAACAGGCTGGTAACATACATTTACACAAGCAAAAATTGATCAAGCGAACTCGCATCACCAAGTTCTTGAATAATTGAATTTTATAAGAAAATATACTCCTTGATACTAAACTTCTATTACATTAGACTTTATTAAGACAGTTTTGTAAAATTTCGAATGTGGTTTGTGTTGTTATGTAAAATGTTTAATAACGAAATGCTTTACTGTTGATGTATATTAACAAACACCCCTAGCGAAATGCTTGCCCTTAACGAAACAAATTTGCTCCTAGTATTTGTTATCAGCTATTAGGATGATAAGTTCTTAACTATTTTTTGAAGTATACCCTCCCCGCCAGGATACTATAGCTGTCTTCATTATGTATCGGGCTATTCATTTATAGCGACATTCATTGTTCTACTGTCTATGGGGTTTCCCCTAAGTTTGTAAGCGAGAACAAGGCAAAGCAGTGCGACGGATACGCCTACATATGAAAATGCACTTAGTTATCTGCGAGTCTGACTGTATTGGATAAATACATAACTTGATACTTAATAGACTGAACATTACACAATATATCAAGGCTACGAAATGGAACCTAAATATGATATATACTTTCACTTACAAAGGCTACAAAGGTTACTTACTATCACTATTTATGTTTGTTATCCTAGGGATAAGTGGTGCCTCGATATAATACTTTCAGTATCAGGAAGGACTCAGAGTGTCAGATGTCGTATAACCTGC
This sequence comes from Apostichopus californicus, assembly GCA_020650975.1. Taxonomy (NCBI): domain Eukaryota; kingdom Metazoa; phylum Echinodermata; class Holothuroidea; order Aspidochirotida; family Stichopodidae; genus Apostichopus; species Apostichopus californicus. The sequence goes on from JAIPMN010015385.1 coordinate 12,985, forward strand.
TATAACTGACGTTTTACCTCTCAATCCTGATAGAGTGCTACTGAATGTTGTTCCTTACATTTGTGTTCGGTATAGGAGTCTCAACTTTCGTAAATATGCAAAATGGTTTGTGCAACTATTTTATTGGTTGCCATTTATAAGTCATATTTGTTTCACGTTATGCAGTAAATATTCAACGAATTTAAGTACACGAAGAATCAAAATGGACAAGAGTGTTTTTCAGACAAGTTTTATCCTCGGATTTTTTCTTTGCCTTGCAAAAGGGGAATATACTTGCGATGGCTACAGTCATAAGAATGATAGCAACTTTGTTTATGGAGTACTTGGACATTACATAAATTTGTCCTGTGAGTTAGAGTCTCACTGTGAAAGAGGTCTGTGGGCATTCCGTACAAGTCCTGTGAAATATCTGAATGCAGGATCGTGTTCAGATTGCGGAGAGAGTTTCTCTGTCAGTGACATCAGCAACGGAGACATAATGTACTCCAGTCTTCATATTAATAACATTAATCAGAGTCTTGCTGGTATCTATGACTGCAACTGTCAGTACGGGAATTGTACAGATAGGGTGAAATGCTTTAACCTACAAATTGAAAACGCTTCGTGTCAATTAGAGTTAACCCAAAATGATCAAGTAAAGGTAGGTAAAACTTCGGAATATTTATTTGATTTTTATCTAGAGTGACTTTCAATGCTTACATGACCAATTTCTGTCTCTTTAATCTAAAGTAATTTATTATTTCATAATTAGTACCTATACCGTGGAAATTTCTACATATGTTGTCACGATCTCTATATTCATAAACACAGTCCACTCTCAAGATTTTAGGTATTTTTTTGAGGTGAAATGATTATGGAATCATTGTTTGCCTTCTCAGGTATTTGATAACAGTTCTGGAAGTCAACATGATGAGGCAGTACGTACAGTAAATGTTAATACCGATGACAATATCACAGCCAGATGTGTAAACGATGCTGCAAAGTTGAATACTAATTGCAAAAACAGTAAGTATTTTTACAACCAAAATACACGTTAAACCCATTGAACATATGCGTGATTCATTTAATACAATTCAGAAGAAGAATGAAAATAAACTTCTTAAATTCTTATAATCCTATAAATAAATAAGTACAAAGATGCGATGCAGCACTCTACAAAAGTTGGGCATAATATTGTACCCATCTAACATTGGATACGGACGTATTCATGTAACCAATTTGTGTAAAGTTTAATCCAGAACAAGTAAAATGAGGACTGTTTAACCAATTAAATTGCTAAAAGGTGATAAATTG
>JAIPMN010015387.1:2644-12852 GCA_020650975.1 Apostichopus californicus
TTAACCCGACAAGTCGAGATATACATTGGATACAGACTTTAAACCCCCCCCCCCCCCACCTTTTTAGTTGATTTGATAAATTCAAGTTTTCGCAGCTACAAGTTATTCTATGTAAAAAGTACTTCATTCTCATGACGTAAAACAGATTTTATTTGAAATTAATCAGAAGTAAAAAGTCGAAAATTTTCCAATTTTGTCTTTTGTCATGGTCTTTCATACCGATATAAAAATTTGTCTGGGCGACGAAAATTTTGAGAATTGACTGAAATTCATTAAAAACTTGTCTCATTAAAATTCATTTTGGGGAAGAAAATGTATGAGGTGTCTTATTTGATCAATTACCCTTCTCTTTTTTTTTCTTTTTTTTTTGGAGTAATACTTTTCTAATAAATTTTGTAAAGTTGGCTATAAGAAGGAACAAGCTGAGTTAAATGGATGTTTGGTCAAAACAAAAGAGCAATTATAAAATAATCCTTTTGGGAATGTGCAAAAATATTGAGAGACAATATGAAAAAGGGGATAAAAATGACTCAAATAAAAATGTACCTTGCAAAATACAATTTACCATTGGCCTATGCAAAATCATTTTCTTTGATCTCATTTTTAATGTAGTCCCATTTCTATTTCTTTCTTTTACCTTAACGTATACCATGTCAAAATATCACTAACAATTCGCACTAATTAAAATAAATTAATTTAAATTCCAAAAACGTTATTTAATAGAATGCAACAACAACAAATACGACACATTTTTAATAAAACAGAAACGACGCCATATTAGTAACAATTTAGATGACGGTTATTATGACAAATTTTATGTATGCTAATTTATTCATATATTAGCTGAAAGAGAGTTGACCATCTTTTTCAAAGTAATCTTTATTAATTTAATTAATTTATTAAATTAAAATTTTCCAATAAGAATACTCGTTTATGAGAATGGAACTAAAGCAGCTTACATAATTTTTTAATGCAGAGGTGATTGTGAACGCGTTTTTTATTTTAATTTTTTAATTTTAAATATTTAATGAAAATGTAATTACAGTTTAATAGCAAAATGTAATTCCATTGTGAGAAAGAACAATAGCTGTAAAAGCGACGACAAACAATCGAAAAATGGGAGATTGACTGTTTTAATTTAATAAAGCTATTTCTATTTAGCTTGTCAATTCCTTACCAAGAAAAGCAAAATCTACCTATATAGCCTATATCATTATAGGCCTATAGGAGTTATGACTTTTGATCACAATCGAATCACAGCTGACAAAGTCCAATTCCTTTACCGGACGCGGACGGTTAGTGTGGTGTATTTAGTTCCGCTTTATATACAGGCCGATGCTTAAATTATAACACACTTGTTGATCATCCGGTTTTAATTTATGATTGATCTTAGAGGGGATGGTGGGAGAAAATGGGGGGAGGGAGGGGGTAGGACACCGTTCTGTCATCTTTTAATGAAGACGATCGTACCGTCTCTTTTTTAAATCTATTTTCCTGTTAATTTCCTTATTGTTCTTTTCTAATTATTATTATTATTAATTTTTTTGAAGGGGGGGGGTGATTAATGATGATGACTAATGCGTCGAGTTTGGTTCTATTTATATTTCTCTTTTTTTAAAACATATTTCTTTATTGTTTGAAAAATGATTAAAACAATACTGCCTAATATGATTTCTATCCTAAAAACATATTTCCAGAACCAGCCCATGTAGCGAATTGGTCGATTGAAACTGTATTGATACGATGCCATTTACATATATACTCACTGTGGTAGTTTTATAATACTATACTCGTAACGGTCCAAACAAGCACAATATATACGGTACTTGTATTAAATCAGTCGCACGTACGCGTTTTAATATTGTGTATAGGATAAATGTCAAAAATGAAAAATGAAAAACGCGGTTTCAATTGTAATTATTTTCAAAGTGATTCTTGGTTATCGAATCAGTATACGTAATTCCTATACGACATCAGTGTATAGTCGCTGTGACGTTTGGGCTTACTAATCGATTCTATTGTTTAACCTGTGTACGGAATGGTTTTACCACAGGTTTTGTATTTACATATGCGGCATTATAGGTGCTTAGGACAAAATGGAACATGGAGAGTGGGAGAGAGCAGGGGGGGGGGGGGGAGGTCTGTAACCGGAAAGAGGTGGGGGTAATTGTCAGCATGAAACATAAGACACAACCAAGTGCAAAATACCGATGGTACAATAATAGGATGTAAGCTATATACCGCGGTATACCGTAAAATGTATATTACAAGTTAGCGGTTTATGACATTGAGGTTTATGTTTCTTACCACTTAGTTTACTTCACATATAGACTAGAATTTGCCTTATTCGCCTGAACCTATATAGTTACTGTGGTAGGATGCATGTATAGGCTTTATAGTGACACTTCTCAGACATTAACAAAATTTCCTGCGTTATTTGCATATATTCCAAAATTCAAAATAATCAAAATATGTGTGCACAATGCATTATTGTTCTTTCTGATTTGTAAACGGAATAGCAGGTTTAAATTGTAAGTTTGCAGTAATTGGGCTTTCTCAGCAAATTTAGGCCTACTAGATACAAACCGTGACCTCTGCGAAATAGTTCTAAAATTTACTGAGATTACCTAGATGTACCTTGATAAAGTAGCTTATATATATTTTTTGTCTGTAGTCAGAATTAGCTAATTAATGGTTAATTACTGATTTCATTCTAATCAGTGACACTACTTTGTCGTCCAGACAACTTTTGTTTCAATAATAGTAGGCCTATTAATCACGTATATACAAGCGCATACAAACTCGGAATCAAAAACAAACAAATTAAAAATTGTAATAATTAAAAATTAACATTAAACGATGAAACTAATGGACTGCATTAGATGATGAAATTATGATGCATAAAAAAAAATCATCGTATTCAAACAGAATACGTTGGGCAATTAATTTCCGAAAACAAAAAAGGCAATGTTAAACTGTTTGAAAATATAAAAAAAACAAGCCCAGTTAGGATCTGTTCTTTGTTCTGCAACCTGGTCCGCCGTAAATCATGGGAACATGTGGGGTGTGTATATAAAGGTTCACCGCATCTGTGCTTTTTTAGTTGTAGTTAAAAAAAAATATATGAATGGGAAAGTCGTATTGCATAAGTCGAAGAGGGGAATGGGGTGGGGGAGAGGGGGTGGGGGAGGTTACGATCGCGTTGGGTAGCCTATAAGTTGTAAATTTAGTAGTATGTATCAGTGTATACTTTATACATATGCGTCTCGAATGAGAATTATATTTCACGTATCCCCGAAATTTTGACGGGGACATAAAAAAAAATAAAACAATTCTTTGATTTACTACCGTATACATCAGCGTACACAGTACCTCAGCTTTATGTAAAAATATACGTTATATGACTAGCGTTATAGCCAACATAAACTTCTTGTGTTAGTATAAATTGTGTGATAAAATTAAAATACAGTTGATTTTGCGGTATGCACTATCAACGTGCCCTGTCTATTTGACGATGTTCAGTACTGCACACTGGTGTACGGATTGGGGGGGGGGGGGTTGGCCTATATGGTTAATAACGGTTTAGGTGGTTTATGCATTAGTGACACCATAGTTATTACTATGGTGACACTAGCTATTTACGGTAGATATCGCTGTCGGCTGTTACAATCGGTTACCGTGGACAAGATACGCTCTAAAGGATTAATCGTCGTTTATCCGAACGACTCTTGAAGTTGAGTCGATTAATCAAGCTTGCTTCTCGGAATAACAACCCCCCCTAAAATAAAACCATCAAATGGTGTGGTCAATCACCCATTCTTAATTTGTTGGATGTCGTTTGGATTACTGGAAGAGTTCATTATGGTCAGATATGCAGGAAGGCTACGATATGTAAACATGTTTCATTATCTTAATTCCCCCCCCCCCCTTGGTACAATGGGATATACCAATAATTAAAAAGAAAAGAAAAACGTCTCGATTATGAGTCCACAAAAGATCGTATGTATTTTGTATGATTATAGCGTAGACTTTATGTCGAGTGGTGATTATGAGAGCGATTACCGGGAATGGAGGTGGAAGAAGGTTTGGGTAGTATTAACCTATAATCACGGAATTGACTATAACCGGTTATTCGAAATAATCGCGGTTTGGACTATAAGCGCTGCTTACGTTAATTTACTGTACATTGCAAGTTGCCTCTTGGTTATTGAATATTCTTGTCATTAGATGGTACAGATTAATGGCGTCTTGTTTCACTGTTTACTATACCGGTTTATTGTCAAAATGTTTTCGTCGTATACCGGTATTTTTTCGTTTGTTGAACAAATGATAGAGTGATGTGTAATATTTAACAAGCACCGGGTTAAAGTTAGCTAGGAATTGATTTTGAGATTCAAAATCGGTGATGGTTTAAGGCTGCAATACCTTAGAATATTTTTTTATTAACAATTTAGTATTTATATTATGAAAATGTAATTTCAACTGATTTATTGGGTGTTTGTTGTTGTTTTTGACTACTAATTTAAAACAGATCAACCTTGTTTATGAACTGTTATTAATAGCCATGACACAATTGCCGAGGATAGCGACGCGTGGTGACAGGTGTGGTGGTGGGGGGGGGGGGTGCATGTAGGGGGTCGCGGAGAAAGTGACATTGTACCAGTTACCGCGGCTCATTCGAAAATGAAGATCAATTTTGTGAAAGAATACACCCGGTTTTGAAATTAAAAGGAACTAAACTCCTCAAAACTGCTTAAAAACTATACCTTAAATTTAGTCCGTTTTATTTCTTTGTTTGTTTGTTGTTTTTATTGACGATTTTGTTTAATTGAATTTCGATATTTTGCCACCGGGTTTGAAAACCATAATTCATTATACCAGCTGTGTACTATACCTGACTATGAAACATACAAGTTAAATCTTAATGCCGATCAATACTGATATATTTCAAATTCTTTGACGTCACAATCAGTTTAAATTGTCACAGTCTCTATAAAGTCAGTCCTCATAAGTACCGACTTACCTTAATACCTGCCTGCTTGACTTGTTATCACACACTTTTTTAACTGAACCCATATTTTAGTACATTTCGACTAAGTTAATTTGACATGTGATCAGAGAAACATTTTTCTTGCAATTAATCAGAACGACTTTAAAATGATGATATGGAAAATGCGGATCATTTTAACCTTAATCAAATTAGAGTTAAATGATAATATTTTCTGGGAATAAGTCTTTAGATATGCAGTTATCCCCTCTCTTTATGTTTGAAAGGGAGGTAACAATCTTCTCCTTTCGCAAGAAATAAACGATAAAAACCCTAAAATTGTCTGCACTCTAATTAAAAAATACCGTAGCATATATGGTGATTCCCCAAAGCTAACAAAACGTATCTAAAATTGTATTACGTATGTAAAGTTATATATTTTTTAAAGAGTGTAAGGACAAGTTGCACAAGAGCATAAACAAGCATTGGCAAGATTTAATTCCTATAACTATATTCATTAAGAAGTTAAATTTACTTCATTACAACTTTTCTTAATTTGTTTCTCACAATGAAAAAAAAAATCATAAAAAGCAAAAATTGAAATTCCTTTACACCGTGCCATGTCACTGCTGGACATAGTTTCTCAATCATTTTAAAGACGAAAATTTTAATTTTTTTTTACAAAATTATTTCTTATAAAAGCAAGATATGTAAGTAACGTCTATAAGTATTTACTTTATCTTTTTTTCTTTGTTTAATATTGCGGTTTGTTGAGTTTTAAGACAACGGTTAAAGTCCAGTCTTGGTCTAGGCGATGTTGTTATACTCTAGCCATCAGAAAGGTAAAAATCTTGAAAAACTTTATTTGTTGTCTGCTCGTGTGGTTAAACGTCTTTGTTTATTTCTTTTCTTCTTTGCACAGACCGGGGCGTTGTTCAGCGCCGATGTTCTATTACACGGACCAATGGGAATCTCTGTCAGAAACAAAAGTGTCGTCGTCGGCGTGGGCCAATCAACAATCGTCTTTCAATGATGGGTGGTGCTGTCAGAAAATGCAGTCACCCAGGAGAGTGAGTGTTTTGTGCGGTACTTGCAGGAGCTGGTAGACAAAGACACCAGTTTCTTTGGAAGGCGGAGAAACTAGACAAGAGGCAAAACAAGAAGGGGAATGAAAAAAGGCGGTAAACCGGCGCGAAGTGGTATCTACGAAGCCCCGTCGCAAACACAATGATCGCGACTGTATAGGCGCAAAAAAAGAAACGGGGGTAACAACTTCCTTTGTTCATTTCGCGCGAGAATAGTTACCGATCAGAATCGAAAAGAAGCGGAGAAAAAACGTTGCAAAATTTATATAAAATAATAAATGTATGACAATCTTACAAAAGTCTCTTATTTTTGGAAAACACAATCCTTCTTACGTTTTGCTTGTTTGTTTGTCCCTTCAACTCAATTTCATCTCTTTTCCTCCTTTCTTTGTTTCGTTTTTTTGTTTTTCTAATTGTAATATATCTAGTCCAGAAACATTATATTTTACATATTTTAAGGCAAGCATTCTGTCAGATTATCATTTTTTTGAAACGGTTAGAATTGGTCTTGAATAATATACTTAACAGTTGAAATATATCAATGTTGGTCATTATGAAAAGCATAAACCGCATAATAATATTCCAGTGGTGGAGACATTTCGGGGGGGGGGGGAGATGGAAATGTTCAATTACTAATACCTAGACGAGATTTAACACTTCGTTGAATAGTAAACGATTGTTAAATGTGTAGGCATAACATATATCATAATCATACAATATATTAAAAAACAAAAATATGCTTGAAACGCCAATGATTCTCCCAGATAAAACGTTTGAAATAACAGTCCTGATTAACTTGAAATATGGTCAATAAATTTCATTATTTCATACAATGCGAGACAAATACAGAGAGGGAACCGACATAGATGCCATTTTTAAATTGCGAATAATTTTTTATTGTGAGTGCTCCTTTAACTTTTAAGAAACAATAAAAGAAGGCCATTTCAACTTGAATGTAATCATTTTTGACACAGAACATATTTTTTGCTTTACTATTATTATTTTTTATTATTGTACAATTTATAAATATATACAAAATATATTGGTTTTTGTCTTAGTTCTCTTTATCTTGCAAAATCACGTAGAATTAGCGATAGCCTTTCCGCCTTATTTACATAAACTTATGAATATGCACATATGACGCAGATGTAAATTAGCTTATTTAACAAAAAATTAGATACAATCTTTAAGAATACGAAAAAAACGTTAAGAAGGGAAAAGGAAAGTTTATCAATACAAAATTTAGGATGTTTTTCTCTATAATTATTTTCTTACCTTCTAGCTTTGGTTTTTATGTAGCATAGCCTATTAGGAGGGGGGATTGCATTTATTCGTAAATATTAAGTTATATGATTGAATGATTTTACAGAATGCTTGACAAGAAAATTTCATTCTTTAAGGAGTTTTGTTTTGTGCTGCTATCAAGATTTAAGTGATATTGAGGAAGTTTTGTAACATCCTCAATCCTCACGCCTCCACAACACACCACAACACACCACGCACTCACTCGGTCTTTTGGCTAAGTTCACGTGATCACGTGTAAACCGTCACTTTTCTTCAAATGTGTCACCCCTTCCCCCACTGTCGACACTTAACGCCCCCCCCCCCAAAGAATTTATGAATTTGCAAATCAAATATTTATCGGAGAAATTTAAAACTATTAAACCAGACACGTCTATAGATAACTCGGACATGAGTACTTACACTATTGAATATGCATACATTTATTAAATAATTCATTTATTCAAATTATCAATCCTTGTAAAACTTTGATTTGACAATCGCTTAGATATTTCCATTGATTTTGTTAAATATATAATGTTTGATAGGAACAACCATCAATGTAATAAAATTATCATTTATTCATATATCATATAGGTCTATGATTTCTTGCATCTTTTATGACGTCACATGTTGAGGGCGTTCTATATGAAAATAAGACAATGTGAACATAAAGGTGAACACTCAATTGCTCAATAAATTGATCATAACTCTACTGAGCAATGGTTGTTTGGGTGAGATGTACTTTAACAAAAAGAACACTTTCTTTCAACTCCAGGGAATGGTACATGGTGGGTGGTCTGTAATGTCATCATGGCTCATATTCTTGTAAGTCTATCTTCTTTTACTAACTGTCGATGTTCTATGAAATCATGACGTCATCATTTTTTTAATCAATTACTTGTACATTATCAAGAAAAGCAAAGAAACCGTCATGATGACGTCACTCACTATCCATGTTGCCAGATACATTGATAAAAATTCATCAAATATTACAACAATAAATAAAAAAAGGTCATATCGTCACGATTGAAAATTGCTATCAGGGATATAGTTCTTACCCACTAGCTCAGAAAAAAATTTGATTACCTTAGAATAATAAAAAAAATTATATACATAACTAGTGACAGAGTGACGATGTTGAGCCCACAACAGTTCAAATTTTATATCTTTACATGTTGTCATATCGTAGCGTGATATGTCGCTCATCTAAACAGATACACATGTTGTTTCTGTACACGACACGTGTATGATGGGCTTTCAAACGCAATTGTCTAATAAAACTGTCATCTTTAAGACTTCACGGTACCGTCTTGACTTTTTGTCTCCGTTGGCGTTCCATGTGAGAATGTGAATGCTTTATTTTATGCAAAAGTTTCCATACTAGGCCTGTCTATGAAATACTATTGAAATCTATAGAAATCTATTTTGGTCATTTAATCCCATACTGCCTTCTATCCCCCCCCCCCCCCCAACATCTTTATTTGCTTTTTCCCCTCTGCCTGACATATCCCTACTTTTCGTCCAAACTGATTTAAAAAATTTAAAATATTTTTGTTTCCTTTTTTACCTTCTTCCATGCGAGTGGGGGTGGGTTAGAGTTTATTTTTAATGTACCTTTAAAGTTATACCATGAAGAACAGATACGATAAAACAAAATGTATTGAAATACGATATTGAAATATTAAGATTGTAGGAGGGACACTAATAATTAAAAGAGACTTGTTATAATAATGTCATCCACTTATTCCTTTGATCTGTTTTCAGCCTGTAAGAATGCCTTACAAACCTTTTTGTGCCTCGGGTAGTTAACATTACTTACCCACTGCGAACCTAGGTTTGTTTTGTAATTTTTATGCTTTATTTTATTGTCAAGTTTTGTACATAAAGATAGAAAGTTTACAACTTTCTTAATGCTTCAAAGAAAACATTGCAAAGTTAAATCAAATCTTTTATTTGTGTACTTTTGTTTCTTTGATGTTTTTCCACCCTTTGTTTTGTTTGTTTTCTTTTTATTTTACATTTACATTTACTTCAAGGTTCACTCGAAAATGAAGCTATTGATAGTTAACCATCTTTTATATTGAGTGGTTTTCAGATGATGAAATTGCTACACTGGACAATGCCAATATTTGGGTTTGAGAGAGAAACGATAGGGGCGGGGCAGGGGGGGGGTGGGGATTGGGATAAAACACTTCCTCAAGTGGGTGCAAAAGGGAAGTGCACAATGCCCATGGGAATGCTAGCTGGAGACGGAACAATGAAATAATAATTTCTACACGTAGAAGGGCTTGTTCTGAGGTGAGAGGCCCCCCTCCTCCACTCCCACCCCACCCCACACATCTATCATTAAAAACCAACCAATTTTATCACGCAGGGGGGGGGGAGGGTTCACCATCGTTTACACGACACCTTCTGTACAATACAGTCGATAGTAAATCTGTGCAGAATTTTGGCTTTGTTTTAAGACACTAAGTAATTAATTGAAGAGGGTTGGGGATGAGTGAGGATGGGTCGATAGGGGTGAACGGCGGAGGGTGTGAGGAATGGGATGAAATGAGAGAAAGGGTACTGTAAACGGTTGGTTGGGAAGGGGGTGGGGAGGCACGGTGAACGATTTTGCATCACGTGGGGGTCACGTGACGTAGTTCAGAACCACGCCCGAGCAGTACACCCTGCTGTAACTCTTTCTGTAAAATGCTGTTAAAGAAACCCATCGCGAACTAAGATTTGCTGGGTAACATCGCTACTACCAAACTTCATTGGTCGTGTAACTTCTTGTACTTACTAGTCGGAGTAGTTTTCGGACAGTCAACGTAGCCTTTAAGAAATATTTAAACAAGACCTCATTTCAA
>JAIPMN010015388.1:0-15920 GCA_020650975.1 Apostichopus californicus
ATTGGAGATATCTTCCACTGAAATGAACCTTTATATGTGATCAACGTACATAATAAGAATCATATCAATTTGCAGATAGTCAAACTTCAGAAGCTATAAAATATTTATTTTTGAATAATAGGCTAATGTAGAACTATTCAAGCATCGAAGCTGGCACATATATGAATAAAACAGAATAAAACATCGTGAAGTACTTTTATTTCTTCATTCCCGAGGACGATTCTAAAATTTGATTGAGTCTGATTCACGATTCAAACGTAAGAGTAAGCCATATAATCCTTCCCCCATTCCTTACCCCACCTAACCACACCCCCTGTGATCAGAGTGATGTAATCTTCTGTGTTATGAAATGTAAAATGTCTTGAGCTCAACATGTTGACAAGTCCTACCTCGTTACCCAGTCATTGAGGTCGGTCAGATTAGACAATTTAATATCTCAGTGAGTAAGAAGGTTCTGAATTGCCGCTTATTGTTTATAAATAAAGTTTCCCTTTTTCTTCAATTACAAAAATTGCGTTTTACATGATCCATTTTTATGAGACATTAAGAATATATAGACCTAATTAAAATTGTCATTTCGTTGAAAATAATTTCGAAACTGCATGGAATTTGAGGTGCGTAATACACAGAGGATCCATTTGATTTAGGTTTTAGTCATTCATCCCACGCACTTCCCCTTAACCCCCCCCCCCCCACCCCTCCTAATCCACGTTTGCATGGATGTACTATACTGATGACAACAGAATATAAGATATTACATAGTCATCTCTGTTTAGGGTCCGCAAGAATCTTTTATGAAACATGGAAATGAAGCGAAACGAACGTGAAATTCTTTGCTGGCTGCAGGTTCGTCACATGCATTGAGAAACAACCATGCATTATGCAGTACGGAAACGTGTTGCCAAGAACACGTCGAAGACAATTTTACCATCACCAGGGACCTACACAAGGCCAAAGCTTCAAAGAACGTAAGCTGTGAAAGTGAATTGAAAACTTGTCTTGTTGGAAGTTTGTTCAAGCTCTTATGATATTACATATTCATTCCTCAACTATATTAAGTAGGAATTATACAAATATAGTTATTTTAGTAAAGATAAATACAAACTCTTCCTCGAAGTGTCTCGAAGTTATATGACGTCATGTGACGGTATTGAACCGGACGTTCTTATTTCCGTATCATTTGTTTGTAATCATCATTGAAGGATAACCCTATCATGATCTGAGATTAAATAACATAGAAAATGTCATTGCAAATCAATAAGCCAATTTATCAATTCTAGGAGAAATAATCTGCAAATTAAAAACATTTTCACATCATTCTGAGAGGGTAAAACAGGAATGATCGTATAGGCTGACATTTAATTGTTTGCCCTGTCAAGATGATTTAAGCAATTTAATATGTTAACAAACTAAAAACAAAGGTCATTTCTCTGCTTTCACCTGGTTTGTACACGAAAGTTAAATAAGTTATTTGCATAAATAAATGCCAAGTGCTCTATATAGGCAACATGTACAAGGACAGGTGCGGACTCAGGTGAGGGGGACTGAGTTTGTACACCCCTCCCCACCTTGTTAATCTCACAAAATAAAAGCACGAAGGTATTTATCAGCAAAACTCTGCAAGACCTAATTGTACATTGAGACTGGTATATATAGATCAGGTACAAAATGATAATAAATTCTAGCTTAAATCCGCAAACGAAGTGACAAGAAATTTATATTAATTTCATTTAAAGGAGAAACAAATCCTGCAGAAAATACTTGGAACATATGACCACAGTCCCAAAGTTAGCATCTACATCATGACTATATATATGGTGCAAAAGGAAAAATTCGTTTCGTTAAGTCATGCATGATAGTAGAGAAAACGACTTGCAGCAATCAATTCGATAATGACATCACACGACTGCTTTAAATATTTTACGTACCGACAGTATTTACTTCATAACAATAACCAACTTCATATTTCGTACTGTTATCTAATTATACACTTAAATCACACCTGTACAATTCTTTTTCAAGTAGGATACATGGGATTGCTATATTACGTTTTTTGTTGTTGCTGTTCGGTTGCGAAAAGTTACGGTCGCAACCTTTGACAGTATACTGCACAGAGTATACAAACTTGAGACTGATAAAATATTAAAATTCAGGTGAACATCCTTTAAGAAATATAAAATAATGATATTTTCGACCTTGTAGATACATTACTATATGTTCAACACCTTCTTCGCTGTAGGATCAGATAAATACTGTTATTTAATTTGCTCATGCCAAAAGGCAGACTAAATGAAATGTTGAATTTGAATTGCAAATTACTGGCTTGAATAATAAAGAAATCAGTTTCCGCATGCAAGTTTACTTTTACACAAACTTCCTTCTTGAGACAGTGTGCTTAGGGGTTCTTTCGGCACAATAATTACAAAAAAACACGTATTAATTCAGTGATTCTTGTAAAGACAGATGTATATGGTTTTGCGTTACGAAGCTACTAAATTTCATTTCAAGAATGCAGTAAAAGTGAAAAAAAAAATGGAAATTTTCCATTATATTATTTGTATGCAAAAACGTCTGGACGAAGAATTGTGTATAGCACGAGAGAAAACGCAATTAATAAACTATCCATTAACCTTCATTTTATTAACAAATTTAGGGAGGTATCTAAGCGTAATCGTAGGCTATTTTATGAGTAATACTCATGTAGTATACACCAGATTAAACTTGCCAACCGAACGCAGGGAGCTGCTGAAGCCCAATCAACCAACATTCACGGCTCTGAGATAAATTCATGAACAGCGCCTCGTCAACAGCGCCTCGTCGCGCACACTGAACTCAGACCAGGTCATATGTAATAACACAAACTCCCTGATTACACACATAACTTAGACATCAACGTGCTATCAAATCAAAGGGAATTGTAACCGAATATTGAATCACTATTTTGATATACCTGAAGATGAGCCCCGACACCAGTGAAACATGGGATTCGGGATATAGGACGAGGTAGCAATAGTCAGATTAGTGTTCGGTGGTGTTGAAATTGTCTCCCTCGAGGCAATGCCTTCTTTGCAAAATATTGGCGGCATGGTTCCCCACACCCTCTACTAGAGCCCTGCAGTATATAGTACAATATCACAACTATATCTTAGCCGAGATGCCAATCAGCGGTCTACATCCAAGTTGATACAAAAACACAACAAAACATTCCCTGCTTTAACGACAAACACTGTCGACTGTACTGCAACATGCACGGGGATCAAAAGCATATATGTAGTCGAGATAAAAATTGACAAAACGATTTAAACCCCTTTATATAGGGTCCTAGCTTGATCCCTTCCTGATCACTTTTGCAGTACTTTATCATAACTGAAATATGGTGGAGCTGATTGAAATTATATGGAATGAAAAATCAAAGACCCTTGTTCAAGAGCCATAAATTGACGGTCAAAACGGTCCATTGGGACATTAGACCAGGACGACCTTTTTAACCTCACACATTAAAAAAAATGTTTTATTAGATATATGACTTGCATAACTTATTTTCTGGAGGAGGACCCCCCCCCAAAGGTCCCCTATATCGGACTCGACTTTCAACGACCACACGGCCAGCCTCTCCGTTATAAAATCCAAGATCCACATTTCGCCCTTCCATAAAGGATCATTGATCTTATGAAAATCATTCGGGAGAATTAAACCCCCCCCATCCCCTCCCACCCACCCCTCGCCCCTCCTACAAACACCTTTGAAATCCTTTGCATACCACTGGACTTTCCCCAACTATAGAGAAGAATTTAAGTTAATATAAAGGGTAATGGGATAAACGATTAGTGGGTTAGAGCAGGGAGTTGTTATAACAACCCCTTGCTTGGTTAGAGATAATTATCGACTATCAAAGCGACCTTCCGTGTCTGTAGCATACTCCATGCAATTGCCCTATTGCCTTACACACTAAATCGTCCATTTTTTGCATTTACTTCAATTCAACTTCAAAGCCACCATAAACGATATTTTGTTTGATAACATATCAAACACGATGTTCTCCTGATGCTTTTCGGCACTTTTCCTGCGATAGGAGAACACCAGGGCGGATTGATATAGACTCTACATGGGAATATGCCACCCTGACGAGACGACTGGAAAAAGTTTTCATCACGGATGTAATAAATTACCTTCCGTGTTTGCCAGTAAAATAACGTTATGTTAGTTCAGTGATTTGCCATCGTTAGTGGTTAGAAGATTGTACACAACTTTGATAGCATTTTCAGTCTACGTTTAATTGGTCAGGTAACTGTAGCTCACCTGACATTTCACAATAACACTCTGGGGAAATGCTGATTTTGGAATTGGATACATATTCTATATGCCTTGATTTCAGAAAATTGAGAGAATGCCATAACTTGCATTGCTTAAAATAACGTTAGCAGTGGAAAACGATAATCAAATCATCTCAAAATGGAATATGTTGTGCATGACTTTCAGTCCGGGCAACCTGCCTAGCACTGTAGGCTAGTGGAGTAATAATATCACAGTGCAAGTGCGAAGACGACAAGCCCAACCAGTGCTGTACATAGCCTTACTCAAGAGTCTTACTTAGTGCTAGGCCAGATATCACAAGAGTAGACTACACCTTGTTAAGTTGCCCTTGACTTGAAGTGTAAACGGCTACAGCAAGGAACTCAGGCGTAAGCCTTCGTTCAGGTACAGTATGTCATTATTTTCGTTTGCTTGTGGCTTAGTTTAGTTTAGTAGAAAAAAAAAAAGGATCAGGAGGGACTCTCAAGTTCCGATCAAGGACCCATATCATATTGTTTGTATACTGTGCTGTTGGTATTGACCGCAGCTGTATGTACTGACTGTACACAAGTGTCTAATTACCGACGGTAGCAAGCTGTGTGTGTATTTTCTGGGATCGATGGTGGTGTTTAACACTTCTGTTACACCTCATTCGAAACTAGGTCAAATTACCGGCATTAGACGTTTCTTTTTGCGCGAGTCTTCACACCCTTTAAAGTGCTTGTCCAAAAAATTCTTAAACCCATTGACGCTACTTGCAAGTACAACTTTCTCAGGCAAACATTGCCACTCATTTACACCCCATTAGAAAGAAAGTTATGCCAAATTTTAACCTACTTTGTGACTTTTGGAGTTTAATTAAGACAATGACCCCTGGCTTAGCCTAGATGCAGTCCAGTTTGACATACTGTAGCCTAGGCTAAACTTAAGTAACTTTAATTGTTACTGTTAGGCCTATAGGAGCCTACTTACACGTTAGGGCTACGCTACCATTGCAAGATAGGTAATGAACTTTGAAGTGAATAGATAATGGGAATCTTCAAAATCCCACTCAATCAGGAAAAAAAAAATATATATAACTCCTTACCAACATATAATATAACATTTTGTGAAATTTCGATCAAACTCTGTCCAAAAGAAAGCACAAGCACAGCTCGATTAAAGTTGGACTTTTCAACATACAAACCGCAAAAACTAGGGTATAATTGGGTTCACCATCATCTAAAGCTAACAAGCTAAGCTCTGACATATATTGTATTCCTTCCTCTCCTTTTCATAGAAAGTTTGACAATGGACTTCCACCATATCTTTACCACTGTTACCAAGACACTGCTGTTGCCACTATTAATGACCGGGGTAATGTGTGTCTGGATTGTTTACATTACATTTTACAACTCCAGAGTCGTTGGCAGCATTCTCACCTGGATCATCAACAAAGTCAGAGGAAGTAATATAGGTCACATTCACATAGGTAAGATCAACAACGCCAGAGAATATTTATTTACATTTTTGTTTGTCTCACTGAACTGAGAAATGGTCTTCATGTGGTACTGCCAGTTCTGCACCAAACAGAATTCAGCACATCCTGCTTCTCTTTAAAATTTTCCTTGGCATGGCTCTGGCCTATTAAAAGTAGATGCCTTTTTAACATGTTATTGTGGTGGGTCCTTGCAATTTTTGCAGATAAGTGCCCAACCCCTCTTCAAGTCATTAAGTAAGTCCAAATTGTTTGGCAACAGGGTGTTTCATAATTTGTGGAATGCCATATCCGCGACAAATGTCTTTTACCAACTTATGATTGTGATCTAATCTCAACCAGAAATTCTTCTTTTCTATCATTAATTTTAATGACTAATCTCTTTCCAATTTTAACTTAATCCCTTCTTACTTTTTATTCAAGCCATTAATTAAATCAAATTTTGTCTTTGTTTGGATTATAAATGTCTTTAATTTATTTTGTTCTTTAAACAAAAGTGCTATAATTTTGATATTATTGTTATCAGCATCTCTTGTTAGGCTTTATACAGAGCTTATAAACAACTCTACCCTGTTCTTATACAGAAAACTACTGTAGGCTAAAGTAAACATTATCTTTGGTTAAAAATTTGATGTTGAAAATCAAAAGAACAAATTTTGATAAGTTTGGTAGCCTCACCTGAAAGTGTCTCAGTTTGACACTGAACACTTGCTATTATAGGCAATAATACAATGTTGGCACTATTATACTTCATAAACTGGTGTAACCCTGTATTGTCTTATTAACATTTCAATATATCTTCTCAATTATCCAGGCTCATTTTCATTCAGTGCCTTGTCAGGAAAAGTTATGCTGAGAGATGTGGCATATGTAACTGGAGACTACACTTTTAGGTAAGGTCATTGTAAAGTCATTCCAAGAACTTTAAATTTGACACCCTCCCCCCATCCAAAAAAAAAAGTTTAAACAAGAAAGCTGTTAAAGTACATATCCAGGCATTGATATCAGGTGAAAAAGAATATTAAATTTTAACCTGGTTTATCTGCTCTTGCCAATTCCAAAATGTATAAGTTATGGCCATTTGACATCTGAATGTAAGCAGTATTAGCATGGACTTTTTAACAGGTCATCAGGATCGGCCTCAATTTTTCTAAGGATCCGATTGTCTATATTGTTTGAGACATTTAAGAGTTATTCAAATTATGTTTGGTTACGATGCAGAAAGCTCAGTAACCTTTGCAATTGTGCTGGTAGGCTCGTGTGTGTGCTTGCGTGTGTATGTGATGCCAGTTTGCACCTGGCCGCACAATACAAATGGATAAAAATATTACTTAAAAATCTTATTCACTGGTAACCATCTGGATTTCTGTTAGAAGCTTCCTAGACTATGAGAGTTTGCCAAAGAGTTCAATAATTTTGATAAATCTAATACACCTTGCTGGATTATTCTTTGAGGTACCAACAGTGTATTATAATGTTTTAATTAATCGAGTCGCCTATATCCATAATATTTGTGACATTCAGTTCTACCAGTACATGTATGCTTTTTGTGTGGCAGATGGACAGGACCTAATTTGTCTATTTTATCTGTATATTGTTGATAATTACTTGCTGGTTTATGCTTTGTAATGCACTGTCCCAGTGCTGGCTCATTGAACTAATGGTTTATGCTCATGCAAGCAGTAATGCGTGAACAATAAAAGAGTTTCTCTCCTAGTCTGACTTCGGGTTGGATAATAAATTATATATTTGACTGTTATACTGCAGAAGTTTGTGCAGTGACTTTCTATGTGAGTCAGCATGTGCAAGCGTGTGTGAGTGAGCCAAAAATGTCGCGAACTCCTCCTGCACTGTAAATCTGATCATGTTCAAATTTGGTGGGTAGATGCCGGAACCATATAAATTGTTGCCTACATGATTGATGACGTCATAGGTCAGATTAGCCTAAATTGTGCGAAAAAGTGTTTCGCGAACCCCTTCACCGTAAGTCCGTTCAAGTTCAAACTGTTCAAACCTTCAGCTTCAAGTTCAAACCTCAAGTTCAAACGTCATCCTCAAGTTCAAACCTTCAGCCTCTGAAGAAGATCCTGCTAGGATCAAAACGTCAGGCCCACTTACTTTAACACAAGTTCAAACTGTGTGAACAAATGCAACACTTTTTTAACAAACTTTGGATGCCAAGAGTAAGGTCATGAAGGAGATGAGATCTGCAGCTCCATGATTGCCCCCTTGTTCTGCATGTGGAGGATGGATGAGTGGGGAAGGGAGGGATGGGAGAAGGCAAGGAATCAGGTTTAGTGGTGCAGGGTATGTCTGTTCAGTCTCTCAAGCCCTGTTACTGATAAAGGGTATAGCATGGCTAGTACTTGCATAGCTCTGATATTATCTGTTGCATATCATTAAGTAGTGATCATGCTTTACAAGGCAATTGATCTTAATTTGAGGAGAGGAATTTCATAAATTTAGTACAGTTACAGTACTGTAGGGTTTACTTTCAGTACATGTTAGTGTACTAAATTACAAGTAGACATGCACTCCAATATTCTTCATAGACTTTGTGTAGTTCTTACTTGTATGTATGTATGTGAAAAGTGCTTACAAGTATAAGAATTGATGGTACTTTGCTTACAGTGCAGTTCATTTTTATCATCAATACAAGTTCAAATGTTATGATCAAGTGGGCCGTAAGTACTTTGGAGTGTCTCATGGAATTTGTACTTACAACGAATATGTACATTTACACTGTTTAAACAGACTATTCTTTTAATATTGACCCTGGATATTGGTAGTCTCAGAAACAAACATCTAAGACTTGACTTTCATTATATAGGTACTGTACTGCAGCAAAAGCATGACAGTTTGAGGGCCATTCCACACCAAGTGGTCCCAACATGGCAAAATTAGAAATGGTTATTTGTTGTTTCTCTTTGTGTATAATGGAAGTGTTTCGAAGTAATGTGGCCCAGAATGTCATTAGTTGACCTCTGACCTTTAATTCCTGAATACCTACAGTATATGATCCAATATTCTACCTTTCTGAGCATCTTAGGTCAACATCCATTCAGTGTACAGTGGAAGGAGAAGTATTGGTTTTACATTGTTTACCAACAATGTCCCAACATGATACCAAGATGACCTTTGACATAAGCTCACATGACATTCCAAATGACCCCCAATGCCCAACAAAGATTATTCATTACTTGGGAGGTGTTTCACATTTTCAGAATTTTTATGCAATGAAACGTTCAGCAAGCGCGAAATACAAGAACATGAGAGGTGGCTCTTCTAATAGCGGGTATTATCCTGTGTTTAACAATGAACAAAAATATGATTCATACTTGGAGTGATCACACAAAAGCAAGAGGACATTCTGACATTGTGTTCCATCGGTAAAAATCAGATTTGAAGGCCCAGGCCAGCCAACCTTTTTCTTAATATTTGAGGGGCACAACAAGGGTTTGTTGAACCTCAGCATACTGTCACATGGATACACTGTGCAGTATATATGACATATAAAGATAATAAGCTACTGTAAACACAAATACCAGATATAAGCAAACTGACACTGTATTTATTTGATAAGGCCTGTAATTAATTAGTTAATAATTAGTTTCATACAAATAGAGACAACTACTGTAGTAGCAACACATGTATTTGATGAATTGTATTGAAGTACATTACTACTACAGTATAATACATCCGGCACATTTAATGTTTGTACATGTATGCATTCTTTACTAAGTAAGACTGTACTGTACAAACGAACACAGTTTCACCGATTGTCGGTATGAATAAGATTCATATGTAATTTCGTAAACACTTTCATCGTTTATTATGATCGAATTTCACCAATTTCTCCCAAAAAAGTTGGTAATTTAGCAGGTTTTACTGCAATCTCACATTATCCTCATTTGTACATAGGCGCTATAAAGCTCCAGGCAAAATTTTCATATCTAATGTTTTTTCCCCATCAAAGCATACATTAGGAACCCATTTGGAGAAAATCTACATCAATTTGGGGAAATAATAGTGTACAGTAATTTGCTTAAATGCCATGTTGCCATGGTGATCTGCTGAGGTTTTATGTGGATGATTTTACTTTCATTAGCCTGTAACTGTATATTACTGTATTGCATAGCTGCCTTGTAAGGCCCAAAGTATATCGATGTTACCTTTCCTATATATGTATATATATCACTATCTTGTTTCAGTTCGATTTTCCCAATTCACTCTACTATTTCCTTATCCCCATTCAGTTGTAAATCTCCATACGTTTGGAAAGACAAGTTTGCCAGGTCTGACTAACGGAAAACTCTTACCAGATAAAGCACGGATAAAGTCTGCAAGTTAAAAAAGATTGAAAATCAGTTTAGCTAACAAATGTTAGCTGAAAACATTAGGAATAGCAAATCAATTTCATCTGATAAAAGACATATATAAACATTATCTACTCAACAAATAATTTTCATATAGTTTTGCCTTATTATGAGCATTGTATTATGTACTGTTTTCTTACCCAGTTCTGTTAAACCCCTGTATGTGTATTTTTTCTAGGTGTTCTTTTCTGGGTTGTTTTTCTCTTTATAAAATTTAATTTTCTGGTTTTACTTTGTAAGGGACAAGACTCGAAAAGTTATCTTACTTTTGGTCCCGCTGCCTCATTGCTATTACTATGTATTAAGAAATGTACTTTATTGTGGTTTAATGGCAGAAATAAATGAAACAACAATAAATGTTCCTATCTTAGAACTACATCTCTCATAGAATTAATGTTCATAGTTCATACAGTGTTTATGTTATAGACTTCAAACTCTTAAAATGAAATTCTGTTTGCTCATATTGGTTAGCAGTGCTTCATACTGTACAATATCTTGGCAATGGGAGAGCTAGCCACCTTGCAGTGATATGCACCTGTAGGCACTTGAACAAATTGTGACTAGATCCACTATGCACCACTCAAGGTAACCTTCGTAGCAGGTGTGGATATGTACGATATTCGGTGGTATTACTGATGCAGCTAACCGGTCTGCGTGGGCAACACTCAAGGTGGACATGTCTTACCTTGAGAGATGCAATCACCAAGCTCCTGGTCTCATCAAGAAATAATTGACCAGTTGTTTGGCTTTACTTTGGTGTAACAGCAGTGATAAAGGAAGTTTATAACCTACAAGCATAACAAGAAGGCAGTTTTATCAGAAAAGCTAATCAGTAACCATTACCTAAATTGATGCAATTGTCTGTCATGGTTTGTTGATATAATCTCTCAGACAAACAGTGACCATTTAGGAAGGGTCCTTGTTCTTGCATTTTTGGTTGTGCTGTGTTTTGGTCATGTAAGAAATCATAAGGTTACAGCAGGGAGCTGATGTTAGAGTAGCAGCTCCATGGTTACAGTACCCTGTGATTTGATGGTGCATGTACAGTACCCATGGTAAAGATGGATCCAACCAATTAGGCAAGCTGTTTGATGCTTACATCTCCATGGTTACTACAGTTTGTAGTAATTTAATTTCCTACATCAATTGTATTTGCTGCACTGCTCTATAGATCAGTACTTGCATTAAGGAATGTCTTGAGGAGCTTCTGCCGGGTTTGTTGAAGGTTATTAATATGTCACTTTAGAAACTCCGGTACCTTCCTATCATCCTTAAAATCCGCCATGGTAACTCCTATCATCAAAATATTGTCTCTAGAAACTGAAATTCATCAAAACTATCGTCCAATCTCTAATTTAAAATTCCTTGCAAAAGTGATTGAAAAAGCTGCTTCTCTGCTACTTCTAGAATATATATGTGTGCAACCTCTTTTCATAACTCCCTCCAAAAGAATCATTCAACGGAAACGGCCCTGTTACGCATCTATAATGATCTCCTCCCACTGACAACCACAGAGAAACCTCTTCTCGTCCTCTTTGACTTTAGTGCAGCCTTTGACCTTTGACACTATCGACCACCAAATTCTGGTTGATAGGGTGCAGACCGAACATTCTTTACCCCGTGAAGATGGAGTTACACAAGGATCAGTGCTCGATGACCTGTATTCACGTATTACACCTCCCCCATTGCAAACATTATCACATCTCACGGTCTGCAAGGGATGATTTATGAAGATGATACATAAGTTTACATGTCAAAGAATATTGATGAAAACGATCGGACTATCGAAAAACTTGAATCATGCAAAAACGAAATAAAACATGTGTAAACAACAAATTAATGGTCAATGACAACAAAACCGAATTGAGGCATGTTTCGTCACGGTTCTGTAATGTCTGCAGCTGTATGTACTGACACTAGTGTCTAATTACCGATGGTAGCAAGCTAGCTGTGTGTCTATTTTCTGGGATCGATGGGTGTGTCTAACACTTCTGTTACACCTCATTCGAAACTAGGTCAGATTACCTGCATTAGATGTTTCTTTTTCCGCGAGTCTTCACACCCTTTAACCTGTTTGTTACACCTCAAAGTCTGAAGTTTATTACATGTCACAGCTAAACAATACTTGGTTGATAGGTACAATGATGAAAGCTCATTGGTGATTCAGAAATCTGGTGCAGACCTGTTTGAGCTAGTTGATAACAATATCATGTGATATGTTACAGCTAAAAAATACTTGCTTCATAGGTACAATTACATGTTATATGTTACAGCTAGATAATTCTTAGTTCATACTTACAACGGTGAAAGCTCATTGGTAAGGCAAAACCCTGGTTGAGACCTGTCTGAGCTACTGTAGTTGATAACAATTACATGTCACAGCTAGACAATTCTTATGTCATAGGTACATGATGAAGCTCATAGATAAGGGAAAACCCTGATGCACACCTGTCTGAGCTAGCTGTTGATAACATTCCTGCAGATTTAAAAACACAAAAACAGGAAACAATCCTCTGCAAACAAAATAGATCCCGGCCAACTATTAATTATTGTGTTCACTTAGGACTGCACTTAATATAATGCACCCACAGCATGTAGTGTTACAGAGAACGGATCTTTGTTCATAATGCTATGTGTGTCCCCACTTACTTGCCAGGGATAATTCCTGGCTTACTTTAACTGTCTGCCCACAAACCCAGCACCCTCTCTACCCTGCTACCATGTCATAAGGTTTTCAAAGTCATGCAAAGACAATTGAGGTATGATATTTATTTAAAAATTAACAGAGATGCATACTGGATATATATGTGGATATCTCATGTATTTGTCTTGTGTCAATTACTCTTCTCTTTACCTCTAATCACCAAAGATGTATCCCAATTTAATAGCCTAGAAATATTGGTATAAATCAAACGCTGTGCTCCCAAGTGCTGTGCATTATTGTTCCCAAACCTAGCCATGTTAGGGGGTATGTAGGGTGGTAAATGGGGCTGGATTGACTTACCTGTAAGCATGTTGACATAATCTGCTTACTTCCTGGGAGAAAGGATTTGATAACATGAGAGCATATGTCTGTGCAGTGTACAGTAGTAAATGGATAGATCTACAATCTATAGTATGTAGGGTCGCTGTGAAGTGTTTTAAACATGACATCAGTAACATATTTCATGTTACTGTACTGTTCTATGATGTGAAGACTAATTATGCAACCATTTTACAAGTTTTCAATGTACATGTCCTCTGTACTGATGTTTGTGTGCATTGGCAACTCCATAGATATCATGGTTTTGACATTTTGTCAAGTTTAATGTAACTCAGTACCTTTTCAATTTGTCTGTTACACATATAGCAGCTGAGCCTAGTATGGCCAGCCTTGTGTTTCTGTTACATATAGCAGCTGGGCCCAGTATGGCCAGCCTAGTGTTACTGTTACATATAGCAGCTGGGCCCAGTATGGCCAGCCTAGTGTTACTGTTACATATTGCAGCTGGGCCCAGTATGGCCAACCTAGTGTTACTGTTACATATAGCAACTGGGCCCAGTATGGCCAGCCTAGTGTTACTGTTACATAGCAGCTGGGCCCAGTATGGCCTGCCTAGTGTTACTGTTACATATAGCAGCTGGGCCCAGTATGGCCAGCCTAGTGTTACAAAGCTGACTTTATAAAGTTCTCCTAATGTTGCAGGTGAAATTCTAACTTCATTTCCTAATTAGTTTGTCTCCTCAACACATAGGACATGTTGCATTACTTTGTCATAATGAACTGGAATTATCCATTTTAGTACTGCATGGAGAAGAACTGAAGAAGTATTCTTGAAAGCAGCACTATTATCAATTTAAGGTAAAACATATAAATAGCAAGGTTCGACAAATACTGTACGTCATGTAAATTGTATATACGAAGGGAAAATTTCTGTACACATTGGTTGGTAGAATTTAGTGTCATTGACCGGGATGACCGGTCAGTGGTCACTTAGGATGTACAGTGCTAAAAATGTTACCAGAACTTTACTCTGTAGACATGATAAGGTGAAGGGGCTATTAGGTTCTGAGGAGACATCTTCTGTCTTTGATATAATTTAGAATTATGATTCTGTATTTTCATAATTCCCTACGTGTTTGTGGGAATTTTCAATTGCCTTTTACACACGAATGGTTCCAACATTTAGGCGACAATCCAATTAATATTTTTCAGCTCATTTTCGAACGATTTGAACAAATTTGCAAGATACTAAATTACATACATCTGATGATCTACTGTGGAAGAGTGACATTTCAAACTAAGTACTGTAACAAGTAAAAGACATCGGATAACATTAATAATACATTGTAATGTACACTTGTGTATAAAGTTGTCATAGATTCTGCTGATTGGTTCCATATGGTGCTGAGTACTGCAGTATGTGTTTGAGAAAGGCAGGTTTTTCACCCTTTTTCTCTTTCCAAATATTTTACCAAATGTAGCAAGCATTTTGCAAATCAAAAATAGCAATTGGATCAGCTTCAATGTGTCCCTAGACGTTTCTTCGCCATGTAAATGTTCATTAGCTTTCTTTGAGTGTATCATGAATCTACAGTATTATAATATAACGTTAAGAAATTTATACTGTAGCTTGTTCGAGTATCAGTCAATCACTCACAATCTGATAAATTTTACATTTTTCCCCCTACTATTCATGTTTAAACAAGTTTGCGTTCGTATGTAATTTTCTATAGACCTCGCTATTCTGGATCTGCAAAATCCTGTACAATGTCTCTGAATAGGGTTTTACCAACTGGTATTATTATAATTACCAAGGCTACATGGTTCAGTAGATATAAGGCTGTGGCATTATAAAAGCAATGAAAACTACAGTAGCATCGTGGATATGTGTGAGCCCTGACTGCAGGCTAAAGTGAGAATTTTTCACCCAGGAGAAAATCCATGGCTTTCCTTTTTGAAACAAAAATCTGCCAGATTGTTTATAGAAAATCCCAAATGATCAAAAAATGTAAATTTGATAGCCACCAGACATGAAAAGTGTAATTAACAGACATTGGTTTCTTCCACATGTACATACTGGCTGCTTATATCGTCGTAAAAAAAAAAAATGAAAAAAAAACTGCCACTGCCTCCTACGCCTATATCTAGGACAAGCAGAACAAGTGTTTAATCTTTGTTTTTATTACTCACAGACGACTGTATTCAGCTACTGTACCAAAACCACCAGCGTTAAATAAAAGAGAAAAGATAATCGCATGAGATATACAGTGTACGTATGGTACATGTCAATTACTGTACTATGCTCATTGGGGAAGATATGAAGCTTAGGTAGCTAAGTATTAACACCGAAGAAGCTTCTACTGTATGTAGGTTCCAAGAATGCAGAAGGTGAAATCATTGCACTGGTCCAAAGACATCACAGTTCAATCATTCTATTCATCCTTTTGTCATTTGCTTTACAAAGCTTCTGTCAAGGAGGTATTATAACAGAATGTCCCCAACCGATTACTGATTTAATGATAGACAGGTTTGGGCCCTTTTTCTTGTGGTTTTGTGAAGGTTTTGTTGTTGATGTTGTTGATTTGTTCTGTCATTAAATATGCTGTGTGTGACTCTAGAGGGACATGTACATATATTTGTAATGAGATATGTTTTGGCTGTCTGTAAATCCTGACTTTGAATAAATTAAGAGAACTTGAAAAGAACATAAATATTCTGGTTGCTGTCACTCAGACTTCATTTGTGGAGACTAAAGATCAGGTTGCTTATTCTTCCTAAACTTTGTATTTAC
>JAIPMN010015413.1:0-13974 GCA_020650975.1 Apostichopus californicus
GGAACAATAGACAACCGAAAAACTTTTAGGACGAACAAAGGTTTGAGAATCCTTTGTTCGTCCTAAAAGTTTTTCGGTTTTCTATTGTTCCTCTGAAGATGCAAACAAAGCGAAAAAAGAGGGCGACAGAGGGCGCTCGACGCATTTTGATCTT
Source organism: Apostichopus californicus (assembly GCA_020650975.1). NCBI lineage: Eukaryota > Metazoa > Echinodermata > Holothuroidea > Aspidochirotida > Stichopodidae > Apostichopus > Apostichopus californicus. The sequence continues at coordinate 155 of JAIPMN010015413.1, forward strand.
TTGCGATTTCCCTCCTTCCATTCTGAAGTAGAAATATTAGAAACGAGCATTATTTCTCAACAGTTGCTGTGGCGCAGTGGTTAGTGCTCTGGACTGAGGAACACACTGTCATGAGTTCAAGACCCAGAGACAGCATTTTGATCTTTTACCATTTCCTCCTTCCATTCTGAAGTAGAAATATTAGAAACGAGCATTATTTCTCAACAGTTGCTGTGGCGCAGTGGTTAGTGCTCTGGACTGCGAGAGACGGACGAACACACTGTCATGAGTTCAAGACCCCACCAGATCTTTTTGATTTTCTGTTCTTTTGAGCAGGTGGAAGTATAAAGGTAAGAAACGAAGGTAATTTCATTGGGAACCAAAATGGTGTAATGGGTTGTTCCGTCTGCGATGATACTGAGCAGCTCGGTTCAAGCCCTGGGTGGGTGAGTGAGTGAATTCTGTAAAAGGAGTTCGCCGGCACCCCTCCCCCTGTCAAGGTTCCCAAGCGGCATGCGAGTTGCGCAGCCTCCCTCTATCTGACAAGGTTCCCAAGCGGCACCCGAGTTGGCTGCCACCCCTCTCCCTGACAAGGTTCCCAAGCGGGTGAAGCGAGTTGGCTACTACCCCTCTCCCTGACAAGGTTCAGTGGAGAAAACATTTTACAAAACACCTAAGTCCCAACAACTGGATCTTTAAATACTTGAAATGCATATTACTGTAGCATCTCACCTTATGGTCAAGTGGTAGATAAAAAAAATAGGCATCACAAGGTTCCTGGTTCAATTTCAACTCATGCTCTTCTTTTTATTCTTCCAGTGAAAGCACAAGTAAAAAAAAAAAAACTTCAACGATTTTTCACATCTTGTTTTGCGGCTTACAAGTAAAAAAATAACCACAATATGTCCACTTAGTGCCAACAAAATATTGCATCTATATATATCAAACCACCCAAAGAGAGGAGTTTTAGCATTCTCTAGACAGGGGGCAAAGAATAGTGATTCCTTGCCATATAATTTGCACAAAATCCCACTTGGCTATCTAACTGATGTAGAGTCTAGTGAGTTAACATTTGTTCAAGAAATTAAGTGATAACCAAAAATGTTCAGACATTTCAAACTCCCTAGACCACAAAAAGTGTACTAACTCACTCTTTGGACATCAACCTATTCAGTCACTGATAACGTTTTTACAGTACATTTTATGGCCAAAAATGGTTTAAAATCCAGAAAGAACAGTCTTCCTTTTATGTGAAATATAGACCCATAGATGTTGAATATGTATGAGCAAATGGACATTACCTTTTACCTTTTTTTGAGTTAGCAAATCAACCCTGCCACCAACCTACCCCTTCAATACACTAAAATATTTTTAATACCAAAGCAATCTAGTAAATATAGACTACACAGAAGAAGGCAACTTTTCAGACAGCCTGTTTACCCCCTTGAGACTCAACTAGTGACAACTGCCAGGGATCACTTGAGGTGTGTTTTAAGATCATCCAACACATGATTATCACTTCTGAAGCAGATATCATTTACCTGATTGACTGTTTATGCATTGTTCAAGGTTACTTCAGACCTATCTGTAATTTGAGCAACTTCACAGACTAAAACTGAAGTTGACCAAATTATGTTCACCAAAAGGAAATGATTGCAATGGAGAACTCACAGTGGGGGCACCATCATACCAGGTGTGCGATTCATCCGACCTTAACTTTTGGAGTTATCAAGGTGGTCAGAATTTGACTCTAAGTGACCTTTGACCTCTTCATAGAACATTCAGTTCTTGTACATTTCTGAGCATGAGGATAATCGCAGCTTTGATTTTGAAGCTACATAAGTCGACAAGGGTTTCAGGCTTTTGGCAGCTGATGACTCCAATTTATATTTGACCTCTTAACAGTACTGCTCAAAGTGTAATGCTCAGTGAGGGGGGACCTACCACCTAACTATGACATTTTACCGATGCTACAGATGTTCACTAAACTTGACTACGAGGCTTTTGTATTTTGGCTGCTGATGACCTCAATTGACCTTTGACTCCGCTCAATAACTGGAGCAGCCAAAGAATTCAGTGCTGTCAATTTACATCCTAATTTTCATTAAAATTCATGCAAGATATGCTTGGTGAGTCATCCTGTTTACAAGTTGGAACATCACATATACATACGTTTACCTGCATACATACACGCCTAGATTCCTTTTTGCATATTGGCTAGGAATCAATTGTAGATTCCTGGCATAGGATACTTACAAATTCCTCTCTTCTGAAATTACAGACTCTCTATGCATTAGATTATCTTTTAGCATCATCACATGACCATCCTTAACGAAAAACCTTCATAATTTCCATCTGCAAATCTGAGAAAATTTTCAACACAATACCCGTGAGAAGAGCACTTTTGAAAACATGCAAGAGAGAAAAAAACAGTCTTTTTTAGGTGCAGGGCAGAGATGGTCTTATGGTATTGCAGAAGTATTCAAGACTATGCATGAAATATAGATAGATTTCTCCAGAAAAAATGCTGCCAAAATGTTCCTTAAAATTTAGGAAAGCAGTTTTTCAAGTGTTTTAAGTACAGCTTTCATAACAGTATTTTCCATTTTTTTCGTGCTATTTCATGGAAAAAAAACTGCATATCCTTAGTGCTTCAATATTTACACACATGGTTATACAAAAAAAAAAAAGTAGAAAAGCTTACATATATGCAAAATATAAAGCTTACATATATATATAATATATATACATATATCTTTTAAGAAGCTGCAACATCGGTGGCTCAAAAAGTTTGTGATCCTGAAAGTTCGAGACTGGCAGGACTATCTGGTAGCTGGATCGAATCACTTTCCGATTCTTCTTCAACTTAGTCCTATTTCTAATCCCTCTGTCTTCTTCTGCCTTCAGGAGGTTATCGTCTGGTAAGCCTTTCCTGATCTGGTCCGAGTTAGACCGTACTTTACTCGGAGATGAGATGGAGGCTTTCATGTCCATAATGAGACTAGAGAAGGGATCTGAATCGGCTACAGAGGCTTGGGATTCCAATTTATTGTCTCTGTCTGATGTTTCGTCATCTTCCCAAGTCTCTTCCAAATTTAAGTCTTCTGGAGGTCTCTCGGGGAGCTGTTCCATGGTGGACACCATAGGTGGTTCTGTCAAAAAAAAGAGTATGAAAGAAAATTACTAGATAGGAATACACAAGCCATGTAGACGAAAGTACTCTGCATAAAGTGTAGATCATGCATGTTACATTTGAAGACTTGAATGAGTCGATGATAGCCAATAATTTTAAGGGCGAACACAGATTGCTTTGGGTGATGGGAGGGGGTGGGGGAGTATCACTAACTTGGTGGGAGGGTGTCAGAGCCACAGACAGAGATGTAAGAACATTTAATGATTTCCCTAACTTATGAAATGTCAGAAATGTCAAATATTACTTTTTTTTCCATTTATAACCCATCTACTAGTAAACTGTCTAGTATTGTTGTGTCAACTACAGTAGTTACAGAATATTATTATAAAATGTAAACGAAAAATGTAAACAAAAAAAAAGAAATATATTACAACATGAAGGCCAAAAGTGTTTGAGTTGCAATAGATTTACAAGCTACAGTATATTACAATGGAAAGTACATGAAGGAAAACTACGTAAAAAAGATGACTTTAGAAACAAACCTCAGTTAATTTGTTGTGAACTGTTGATCTATCAGGCCAGGCTGGATTTTTTATGCCACTTTTAATTTTTGAGGGAACGACCCTTTAATTTGCCGAGGTTCATCGGTTTAGAGTGACAAGACTATTTAGTCCAATTCTTTAACCATTTAGCTCAGATCCAACACAAAATCACAAAAAGAGTTTTACCTGTCTCAAATGACATGTTTACAGTGGTAGTACAGATTTGTCAACTTTTGGACAGATGGTGTTTAATTTTCATTCAATGGGTTGTTGTTTTAATATCAAGTTAAAGGAACATGCTTTGGTTGAGTGAGTTATTAGAATTTATGTAAAGCAATGGGTTAACATTAACATTAAAGCCTGTACTAGAAGAGCTGATAACATCATCAAGTTAGCCTTTAAAGGAACATATCGGAGGTTTAGCATATTTTAACGGTGAATAGCTTGAAACTGGATCAGCAGTGTATGAGTGCAAAATCTCAAATTAACCTTGTTCTGGTGGACTACGACATTATTGTGCCTAAATTCAGCCTACATTTTTCATTTAGGTAGATACTGAAGAAGTGACGGATATGAAGTCATGTTGTCGAGGAAGGAAACATTTCTTTTACAATTTTATTAATTCTTATTCTCATTTCATTATCTGACAATAACATGGATGGAGAAATGTACTACATCTCAAACCTGCCCATAATCAGAAAGCATAGCCAGAATATTAAAAGTGGAGGGTGGAGTGGAGGCAATAAGTTAGTGTTTACTATTTTAAATACATGTGCTGAAAGTTTCTCCATTTTGTTTATCATTATATTGATGATAATACTAGAGTTTCTGTTAATGGGGGAAAAAAAATGCCCAATATCTTTGCACTTGTGTAGCAAGTCAAATCAAATTCATAGCAAGATTCTCTCGGGTAAATGGAGCAACAGAGTTCGGAGTGGGTTTAGTGGTACTGGATATGTGTTTTGGTGGGGTTACAGACAAAATCTAAGAGATGGGGAATCTAGGTCCCACCCCTGGCTGCATCCAAAACAGCAAAATACTAAGTAACTGGGTGTTTATTTACAAATAATTTACAGGTCTTTAATTGAGATGGAGAACAACACACGATAACTGCAATGTCCCTGAATATTCCACCAAGACCCGCCCCCCCCCTCTCCCATCCTCCCCGACCAATTCTCTCCTAGTCTCTTTACGTGTAGAGTTTCCAGAAAGATCTGACCTGACCCGACGTTAATATTGTTACACCCTTTTCAAGATTTTCCTCTAAATATATTTATATGTATATCTCTGGGATTATAGGAAAAAATTATCACTGCACAGAACAAAGCCTTATTTGTCAAAACAAAAGTGACACAATGCACATACAATTTAAGGGAAACCCCCCCCCCCCAAAAAAAATATAATGCACAGTTGCATATGGCAAAACTAATGGCAGGTATAATATTGTTTCCAATACACTAGTAACTGCACAGCTACTTTCATGATGGGTAAAAAGAGCAAATTGTTTTGTGTGAATACCTATTCAGTTCTAGGAAAAATCGGAACAAGCTTGTTATCCTTACAATATTCACCAAATGTACTTTACACTGAATCTGAGGACGAAGGAAATAAACTTGATGTATTCTTTAACGTTCGGAAAATTCCACACTCCTCAACTCTGTTGTACTCCATCGCCTTCGGTAAGACTGAATATTACTAAGTGATATTTCATCACAGTTAGGGATACTTCTTTCCGGGGGTGGGGTGGTGTTGGCGGGGACATAAAATTTAACAACTGCACTCATTCAATACAAAAACTTGGTATCAATTCCATATAAGTTACTGTTAGGTAACATCTTCGCTTGCGAACTACCATAAATAGAACATTTTAACCAGATTTAAACGTCCCTGATTTATGCTTGACACTTCTGCTAAAACGCGCTTGGGTTTATTTAGCAGCGAAGTAAATCTTTGTACGTAAGACAGACTCATTGGTTAGATTTGAAATTCATTCCAACTTTCTTCGCACATGACCATATCTGTGACCCGCTCGTAAACAATAGTCCTACAACCCATTGTCTCCAGCATACTGCTACCAATAATTTTATACAATGCGAGCATCATATCCATCTTGTACTCTCAACGTACCAAACTCAAATGGAAGAAACTTGAAATGTACCTGGCTCTTCCTCCTTCTGTACGGCTTTATGAGATTGAACGACCCTTTGACCTAGCATCTTGATCTCTGCTACCAGTCTCTTCACGGAATCCTCTGATTTTACTACGCTGTCCTTCAAGGTCTAAGCAGAAAAGATGGATTAATAATCAATCACGCAAAGAAGGATTAATAATCAATCATGCAAAGATGGATTAGTAATCAATCACACAAAGATGCATTAATAATAATCATTGCTTACAGATTTCTCTTTTGTTATACAACCCACAGGGGAAATGAATTCCACCCCACCAAGATGGGGAATATTTTCACTTTCATTAAATGACGTGTCAACTTTTTCCCCATAAGGTCTGTTCATACCACCGTCTCTTATGCTATTGTCGCGTTACAGGAGCAGACGTCACTCACTCTCTTCGTTGGGATTTGGGTAGGAGTTGAAATTTAAGCCAAAATCAATGAGCCGGAGCTTGCGGATTAAACACTGAATGTTTCATCACCTACAGCAGTGGGTAGTTTCACTCAGCATTCTATTAAACACGAAATGTAGTGTAAGCAATGAAACTTGAAATTTTCAACAGGTTGCATGGTGTTGCATGTTAGTCGCAATGTAACCTTGCATCTAATGATATTAAACACCAACAATGTTAGGACAGCCCTTGAACAAAGCAATTAAACTTACATTAAACTAATGACACTATACTCAAATTGACAGTTGAATGATCCATTAATTAATAGTTTTGTCATCTCACCTTCATTCTGTCATGGATTGCTTCATTAGTCATCTAAATTCCTTGCATACCTTGAAGGTAGCCATCTTTATCAATCATATTTTTTCCTGTCGAGAAAAACAGAAACGAATGAAACTTGCCTAATAAACTCCCTTGTTATGGGATCTTAGCATCTATTACGATTAAAATATAAGACAAGATGGCAATCCATGGCATCTCATCTCTTCTATGATGGAATGGATCTACAATGAACTTTGACCTTGACCCTTAACAACTGCATAAGTTCTAATTTAAAATTTGTCCCATTATAGTCTACATATTTTGTGGTTTAATGACTTTTTCCAACATACTGACAAGCAGAAAATGGCTACAGTTTCTGGGTATTTGACTTTTCACCTATGACATTTATACCAATCACCCAAGATCAAGTTTACAGTACATGGTCAGGCACCTACCCACGAAGTTTGAACCTGATTGGACTTACAGTCTAGGAGAAGTTCACGACACACTCTTTTGCACAATTTAGACCAATTTTAACTTTAACTCAATTGTCCCTGTTAACTACAAGCCTAAACAGCTAAATCTGTCTTGTTTTAAACTTTGTCTCTTCATTCTCTACATATAATATGGTTTAATGCCTTTGTCCAACAAGTTGGCATGCAGAAAATGGCTAAAAACCAATTTTTAGGTTTCTTGACCTTCGACCGCTTTGACGTCATCAATCACGCAGGCATGAGTTAACATGGTCAGGCACCCACCCACCAAGCTTGAACTTGACAGGACTTCGGGTCTAGGAGGAGCTTGCAACATACTTAATTTTGCTCACTCACTCACTCACAAACACACCCACCCATCCACCCACCCACGCACACACACTCACTCATTCACATTTCTGATGTGGGGTGAAGTACAATATCTCATCTCCCTATACATTACATGAAGGGAGATGAGATCAAAACAAACTCAACACAAAGTCACAAACAGTTCTGCTTTACAGCAAGAAATAGATAGTGGTCTACTTTAAAATGCACTGTGCAGTTTTCAGTACAGTCAATTTTTTAGAGAATAAAATTTAAAAATCATAAGCAACTTATTTTAGCCGCCCACCCCTCCTCCACTCACCCCCACCCCAAATTCACTTCTATTTTACCTTCCCAATCCTTTACAACTTGAGATAGCTTAAAATGTTGTTACCAAGACACATCGTTACCTTTCAACCAGTTATATTTATGGTAAGTAAACATTCAGTTTGGAATTATCCAATAACTTGTCTCAATAAAGTACATTGCATTTACTTTTCCCAGTCAGTTTCTTATTTTTGAATTGTTTTACAAAAGAATAAAACATAGATGATATGTTGCCAGCTGACAAAACCTTGGTTCAAATAAAACATGTTTAGAGAGTGAAACTTACTTATGACTGGTTAAAATGTCCCTGTAACTATCGCTACCACTCGACTCCGTGTTCAGAGATGAGCCATGCTTGTACTCCTACTGAGCCGTATCTCCTAAATTTTCTAGAGCGACCTTTTGTGGGGAGAATAAACTGCAGCGGAAAGATGAAAGAAAAGAGAACCAACAATGTAGACAGACAGAGGGTGAAAGAAGAACAAACAAAACGCACTCAATGAACGTAAGAATATGTATGTCAGGAAGCAGGTGGATGGCAAAATACCTCTTGCGTTAATGAGCTTAAAAATCATCCATCACTGATAGCAACAACTGCGGTATGCCCTTTAACCCTTTCAATGCCTTAGGTGCCCTCTTGATCATCCTACAACTTTATCATCTAAGTCAGGGCTCTAAGACTGTCCAAAACTCCAGCAAAATTTGCGCCAAGAGCCAGTAAATATTGAGCAGCTGCGGGAAATGTTAAGGTTTTGATGTACAGTTTTAAAAGAAAGGTACTGAAAGGAAAGTTGCTCTTAAAATTCTGTCAATTCTACATGTTTTTTCTCACTCTGGAAACCATGCCCCTTGGTGCCTTTTCACAAGTGTATGTACATAGCCTTGTTTTCCTACTACAACTACAAAGTTGCCGTAGTGCCCCTGCCATCTCAATCTAAATAGAAGCTGTGCCCCTCCGGATTCCTAATGAGAGTACAGTACATAAATAAACTGGGTACTTAGGTAGAAACTGTAATTGCTGATTCAAGGCACCATACTGCAATAAATAAAAGCTTTCAATATATAAATATCTCTGCATTTTACCCTGTTGGTTTCTGTTACAACATTATATTGTTGCTCCATTTACTGATACTGTTAATATAATAAACTACTTATTATCGACTTTTATTTTCCAAAATATTCTATTTTGATTATTCTCGTGTGCAATTACTCCACCATAATGTTCAACTACAGTATAGTAGCAGTGTGGTCTAAAAGTTGAATGTTAAATGGATTCCAGAGGGGTGAGAAAGGTAGGGATTTGGGACAGGTACAGTGACAGGACTCACAGGAGTAAAGATTGGGGAGTACAACAATTACAGCTTGATTGAATTAAAGATTGATTGACTCCAAATTTGTTTTCCTTTTTCTCGGATATCAGATGATACGTATTGCTCGCACTTAGCAGTAAATGGTAAGTTGTAAAATGTAAATTTGAATGATTACAGTTTTGTGGTTTATTATTAAATTGTCATTTTGTTTTTCACAATTTGTTTACAGGGTTTTTGTGTAACGTCACTCACAGGCGTTCTATTAAAGTACATTTGCAATCCCATCTTGGTTTCTGTGTGTTCAATTATTGATGGTGGAAAATAGTGGCTCACATTTTAAAATCATGATTTCAGTGTGGAAAATGTTAACACATTTTGTTGGAAAAACTTTACATTTTTAGATAAGATCCACAGGATTTGTACATAGGGTTAAAAATGGGACTATCTATCTTGGACAATTTCATGAAAATGAGATGTATGTCTTACTTAAAGATTTTTGACTTCTTAAATAGAAGTTACAATGAAGTGCATAAAGTCGGACCACTATTGTGATTTGTAATGTCCATGGACTATCTTTAAGCCTATCTGATTTAAGTTTGCATGATGTTAAATCACCAGCCGATACGCAGACTATAAGTCCCCTACATTAGCTATAACACCTCCAGAAAATTAATAATTGAAGTGACGATTTGATCGCGCTTTAATTTGTATTTCTTTAGCCTGCATCCCATCACTTATTTTCTTCAATTCTCACTTGGTAATCCTTGGCCAAAATTCAACCTAATTTGGACGAAAAATAAATTTGAGTCGTGACTATCGATACTTTTGGCGTTTAGGGATATATTTTCTAGCCTCAGTATAGCAATGAAGTGTCAAGAGAGAGGCAACCAAGATCTAGGTTGGAAACCTCTTGTTGAAAGATGTAAAATATCGAGGTTGACAATGTTCTACAAAATGCAGAACCAGTTGGTAGCCATTGATCCAGCACAATATCTTACCTCAAAGAACCATGAAGTTCCAACCAGATGTGAAAGCACCCAAGCCTATTATAATCCACATTGTTCTAGAGACTATTATAGGATGTCTTTTTTCCCCCACACTGTACTTGATTGAAACTATCTATCTGAGGAGTCTATTAGGGCCCAATCTGCTGAAGCTTTTAAAAACCTAATCCAGTTAGACTAATGTCCACATAGCCAACCTGTCAATCAAGTGCATGAGTCTTCAAAGATGAAGTTATACCACTATTATACTGGAAGAAGAAGAAGGCAACAGCAGAACCTTAAAACGAGTGACGAAGGATCGCGGCAACTTAAGTTTAGGCCTAGTTGCGCGACAACAGCAACGAAGGCTGTCTTTGCGGCGAATGTCGTCAAATGTCTTCTGAGAGGGAAAATGTTTGTCGCAGAGACGTTTTTGCAGAAAAGATCGAGAAAGGATAGGATGGACTCAATTTGTATTACTGATGACTTTTCAGGAAATCTTCGTGAACTTATACTACAGCTTACGTTTGTGCAGTTTCTGCGGTACAGGAAGAAGTATGCTTTCTGGTCACTTCGCCCGCAACAACCATTTCGCCCAACTGCCATTGCTATTTTTCTATGACCAGTGCCAAAGTTGTACAACCACCTCTGTGCCAAGTCTCTTTTGGCCGGATTCTTCCCGTACGGAATAACGAAAAATCCCTTTCCTTTCGCCTATCCCGTTCCCTGACGGTTCGTACAGCCATAGGCCTGACATTCAGGCATAATTTTACTCACATCTCTCAAACTAGAAAAATAACTTATGAAAGTTGTTTCCTTCGTGCTAGGTTGTGTGCATGTGAGTGGGTCTCAGCGTGAAAAGTTTGTGTGAGCGAAGTTTGTTTACTTCAAGAAAGTGAGCAAAAACGTCACTTCCGTTCCTCACGCGGAACAAAATGGCGCTGCACATGAGTCGAGAATAAATACATGGAAAATCGTTTTTTGGACGTCTTTAACCATTTTATGACTCTTTAACATTTATTGTGCACTTATTTAAATTTAACGACTGCACGGTTGTGATTTTAGGACGATCCTTTTCATCGCATCTGCTATCCACGGCATGATAGCTGTATGGAACGACAAAAATGCATAAAAAAATTATGTAAACCTAAGTCATTATGTGAATACAAAGTTATCGCCACATAATGACCAAGAACAATTTAAGTCCTTATGTGGCACTAATTGCACCTCCACATAATGACTAATAACATTTTACTTATCATGCGACATAATGACCGCCAATACCGACAATATTCACAAGTCCTTATGTGTCGATCTCGCATGTCGCCGCATAAGGACTAACGCAGATAGTTAGTCCTTATGTGGCGAATGAAATTATATGTACTTTATTTCAACATTGTCTTCCTAAACATTATGAAGAATCATTTCTGATTACAACCTTACTTAATTTAATTAGTGAGAGAAACTACTGTTTAGGTATTCCCTCGTTTAAATGGGCAACCGAAGAGTGGACCTCCCCCCCCCCGCCCCCTCCCCTGGTATTCCAGAAAGGTACCATTATATTGGTCTGTTTCAACAAGCATCCACGTTCATTTATTGTCTTATGTTACCTCTTCCATACTTAAATGAGCTCTGAGTATATCTGCAGAATTGTTTCTCGTTTTTTTTTTGTGGTTGGTTGATCTTTGCTTTGAATTGTACTTTTATTTATACAACTGGTACCGCGACTGCTTTATACAAGTTACAATAAATATCATTACCAGGATTTCTACTTCAGATGTTAACGTCATCATATTCCTGATTCTTATCATCTTGAGATAACGAGGGATTTGTTTTCTTTTTGCCGAGCACTAATCCTCCCTACAAACAAAAAACAAAATGACACCGTCGTTAAAACTGTGATATTGTTGACGGTAACTTTCTTTGGTGTGGTAGCTTGGGGAGCGGGAATGGTGGGGGTGGGGAGGGGGAGGGGGAGGGTGAAGATCAGAGATTTACAGAGGTGTACACACTTAAATCAATCAAGTATCAGTCAAGGCCTGAACAAACATTATCTGCGTTACATCATATCATATATGAATGGTGTCGATATATTGTTAATACAGACGCAATGGTATTAGAGTCATAAATGACCGTCTGTATTGTTTAACTACGTTGAACTATGATTGTTTAAAGGTATAGCGCCCTCTCTTTCAAAGGTAATCGCCACTGAATACTTATTTCAATTTCGGAACATTGACATCAATCGAGGGTTTCTTCTAGTTAAAAGTTTTACTCAAATGCTTTGATTCATTTAAAACTGGTACTATGATCAACATCAAGCAGCATACGGATTTCACAGAATGTTATGTCCCCCCCCCCCCCTCCCGAATAGACAACTGACTACTTCCAACTGTAGGTAAGTTAAAGAAAAAACAACTAATGAAAATACACTCACCTCGCAGAAGCTGACGTAACAACCTTCTCCGCAACCTATTCATATTCTTCCGGGAATCGTTTCCTTGAAAAAAACAACAACAACAACAGTATAACGACGTCACTATTTCTACTAACAGAGGGCCTGTGTCAAAGGTCATATCGTAAATGTTGTATTTGAGAAGTGCACGGTCAAGTTGTACTCTATAAGAGGTGTAGTAAGTTACGTGAACAAAGAGGGAGGGGTTTAATCACTGAATAATGGAGTTACGCTATACTGTCGCCATTTGGCCGCTATACATAATGGATCCCCTCCCCTATAGCGACCTAGCCTTTAGCATATCCTTTAGCCTATACTACTATACATTACATTAAAATGACTATAATACTCACCGACTCCATCTCGCCATTTTTCTCCGATGATGATGGTAAATGCCTTAACGAGAACAAGAAGCAAGAGAAGACCTATCGCTAATAGATCAAAAAGTAGTATCATGGTTAAAACTCTTCGAGATAAAACACAACTGCATCGCAGTATATATATTTATCAATATGAAGTGATTGTTTAGTATGTGGTACGTTAACTTAATACACAAAACTTGCGGCTCGTATGTTACGGAATAAACGTATCACAAACACGACCATGCCCTCACACATACACATACATACAAACACATATGCCATTATGAATATGGAAGTTACACTACTCATGAAAAATATGTAAACAATTTGAACCATTTTCCAAAAACAAATTACAGGTAACTATTTGAGGAGCCTTTAAGGTTCTGATACCAGAGTATCATTGTCACCCAGCTGTGCATTCACAAGAATTTGCTGAATTTGGAGTTTTGCCAATTGTTTGGCCCTGAAATTTGTTATTAATCTCAGCTCCTCTGTAACACACTTACCAAATAAATCATCAATATCGTCACATTTGGAGGGTTGATTGAGAATGCTCAAAGCAGCTTGTAAAAGGGGGTCATTTTCATATTTTTGTTTTGAGTGTTTTGAGGGGGGGTTGTATTTTTGAGGATGACCTCTTAATCGTCTCAATGGCGGTACAGGATGGCCCAGGTTGATTGTGATCAAACAGAGGTTCTTCTACAAGATCAACAGTCTCGTCCTCCTTTTCTTCCGTTCCAGGACCAGACCACGACAAAGGTGTAACTGTAGTAGCCACATCCTGAAATGAATTATAAAAGGTTAATATTAACTGTTGAAACAACAACTATTACAATTCAAATTATGTTCTTCTACTTCTCTAGGTACCAAACTCTCCAGCTGAATGGAATAGTATGCCAAACAACTTCCACTCTCGATGGAACTTTCCTCAGTGCACTGGTGCCATGGATGGAAAACATGTACTCCTTCGCTGTCCATTGAAGAGTGGATCATATTTTTACAATTACAAGGGTACATTTAGCATAGTATTGCTAGCTCTGGTTGAT
>JAIPMN010015415.1:0-16557 GCA_020650975.1 Apostichopus californicus
ATATACGATCAAATCTTGAAGATATCCGTGAAGAAGTTCCATTTGAGGTACACAAGAAAAAAATGAATTGATATTTCGGGTATCCCAGAGCAGTATTGAAACTCATTAGAGAAATGACACCATAAAAGGTTTGAAACTGAACTGGGCGCCGATTCGGGACTAAAGTGACCGATTTTGGGAGGCTTTCAAAAAAGACTTGGTTGGAGGCTAAGAATTGCCCTTGTTTCTTGTAATCTGAGGAGATAATCGGTTTAATGGAATTATGTTACTAAATTTAATATATCATATCTGAAATGTTAATGTATCAATATTTGCGTTATTTAAGCTCACAAATTGAAGAGAGTAGTACAGGTTTTTATTTTATCTTTTTTTCTTTTCTTCTTTTGGGGGGGGGGTGGGGATAAATTCCACTCTTTTAAGGGAAGAGTCAGCAAAAACAAAAGTTTAGAAATTCTATTATGTGTACTTAGTCCCCAATTTATAAGTTTTCGTTCGAAAGATTCAAACACTGAGACGGAGTCAAACCTGTAACATGTTACATTCCTGTATCAGCAACACAGCTTACACGGATTTACCAATGAGGTGATATTTAGGCCTCGGCATTTTAAAATATTCAAGCCCAGGATTAACTTTCTTGGACATTCTCTCTAAGGGATTAAGCTATCAATATAGCGATTTGTGGGGATGAATGATCCATTTACCTGGATTAAAGAGCTAAAAACGTGTAAAATGACAAAGTGTTGTATATATATAAGTAGGGCTTTTGATAGCTTATTTAGACATCGTGGTGAATATAGTCACACTTGGTATATGTATTTGTGATGACGTCAGCAAATATTGGCATACAGACACGTCAACGTTTATAACACATGCACACAAATTAAAAAAAAAACCTGCAAATAATGTTCTTGCTTATTTCAAGCGATAATACGTTATAACATTATAAAAAAAAACTAAAATTAATTAAGTTGTTGTAAATTTAAAGATTTCTGAGTTTTTATAGATTTACGAATGGTTTAACCACATTGTATTATTCATGATTATCAAAGCGGAAACGCTGTATTCATGAAATTATTCAGGGTAATACTTCCGTGGGTTTTATAGGTCATAGAAACAACCGAATCTATAAGAAATTTGTCAAAGATAATGTCAGCTTTTGGGGTTAATCACGCCCACACACATCGAAGAATCTGGTGCTTAAACGAGGGCAAAAAAAAATGGAAAAAAAAAATCGCGCAGGGATGTGATAAGCGGTAGAAATCCCAATTAATCTTGTTTACTGTATGTTTTTGTTCACTGAAAGTTTGATATTTACACTGCATCCGGAATTTTACTTACTGAATCAATTTGGCTGCCACCGTTATTTCTGATATTTAGATAATATGTTCTTATTGTCTTCTTATAATTAAATATACATCTTTAAGGTACATAGATCTAAGAATATGAAAAAATATATGTTTAGTCATTTATTTCGGTCTCTCAATCTTGACAAAGTGCGTGCTTTCTGGAATTAAATTAACACTTCGGCCGTGGCTTAGCTAGATTGAAGAAATTTTGACACAAAAAGGTACAGAGCGTTTTACTTGCTGTTGCGATTGTTGCTGTTGTTCAAGTGGTTCAAACGATAATTGATTGATTGATTGATTGATTGATCGATTGATCGATTGATGATGATGATGATGATGATGATGATGATGATGATGATGATGATGATGATGATGATGATGATGATGATGATGATGATGATGATGATGATGATGATGATGATGATGATCAGGGTTGTCACCACGCCGGGCGGCGCCGGGCGCGCCTACCCAGCTCTCAAAATTTCCGCCCGGTACTCAAGGTCAATTTCAGCCTTACCGCCCGGCACAAATCAGCCTACAGTACCGCCAATAAGTAACTTGGTAAAGATTAGCGCGATTCAGTGCAAAACGCAGCTTAACTGTAATTAACCCCGCTTCAAATAAAGGAACGCTACTTTCCCCGCGCTCCAAATAAAGGAACGCAAATTCCCCTCGCTCGCTATTCACCACCGACACAATGGGAGTGAACCGATCGATACAACGCTATTCATAGCGTGGTGGTAGCGTAAAGGCGCTTTCACACCGGCGCGCGACGCGACGCGACGCGACGCGATACGACGCGATAAAAAAGTTGAAAACAATCAGATTAGTTAGGCCCTTTCACACCGGCGCGCGGCGCGACGCGATACGACGCGACGCGACGCGATTTTTTCGAGTTGAAATAATTTCAACTTTTTGTCGCTTGTCGCCGAGTGTCGCGAGCGATATTTTTCGGTGACCAATCATCGCGCTCTGTAATATCACATGATCGGTTAAGTAAATGTCCATTATATCGTTCTAGAAACGTGGATATCATGGATGTATAGGAGAAGGAACCGGGATGGTTATTACCCGGTTGGGAATGGATTTATCGATGACATAATGGTAAGTGATTTAGGCAGTGTATAGTTATTACATATAAATGCTCTACGATCACATGACAAAAAATATCCCGCGCGCGCCACAAAAACATCGCTGAGCGATAAAAACATCGCCCGCCGGTGTGAAAGGTCCTGCCACCATTTTATCGCGTCGCGTCGCGTCGCGTCGCGTCACGTCGCGTCGCGTCGCGTCGCGTCGTGCCCGGTGTGAAAGCGCCTTAACGGTCGAGTAGAACACGGTGGTTACACACAAATGTTACACATGAAGCTTAAATGTCATCAGTTTTATTGCCCCTACCCAAATATGCTAGAAATGTCAGATAATGGTCATCCATGCTCGAATTTTAACTGGACTTTTCCTGGCTGCACTATCATCGTTGTTATCATGCACCGTGAGATATTTAGTTGTCTATTCTGATCATCCTCAATGGAGGAGACTTAAACATGGAAATATCAGACCCTCCAGGAAAGTATATACAATACTTTTGGAAACTTTATGCTAGCAACTTTTATAGTCTGCTAAAACTTTGGAGCCAATACCGATGGTGACCAATGTTTACCGAGTTTATGCCACCTGATGCAATCTGCTCTGCCAATCAACACCCTTGTAAAAGAAATGAGAAGATTAGAAGATTTTCTGAAAAAGCTTATACAACCCCCCAAAAGCAAAGTGGTATTTGCTTTTAAAGACACCATAAATCCCTTGGGTAAACTGTAAATTGGTCGTTTAGTCTTGTTCAACTTGTTTCTCCTCAAATCTTAACATGTTTTACTATCCATTCTGGTGTTGTATCTTGGGATCTATATGTGCTCAACTCAAAATAGGCGGCTTTGGACTATTTGGCCCAGCTAGAACACGATTTCTCCACGAAAATATGTAATCTTCTTATCTACCCACTGTTTATTTCTGGGAAGTTAAATATCGTAGAGAAAGAGTGTTGTTTTTTATTGGTCATTCTATGTACTTTTGACAAGGTTGAGAGAGAGAAAAAAAAACAGTATCTTTTAGAAGGAGCAGAAAGTTTCCTGGTATTAGAGAGAATATTTTCGTTAGATAATTCTGGCCCTGCTGGTGTGATTTTATTGTTTGTTTTTTTGTCTGTACCATAGTGTAACATACTTCTGGGCCGTTTGAGTAACTATTGACGATCTTGGAAACTTTTGGTTCATCAGTATAACTTTCCGCAGTCCTTACAAGTTTAAAAATTGTGCCATTGTTTAAAGCTTAAAAAAATTAAAATTAAAATATCTCATTTAACGAGCATGGTCATTTGGTAAGGGGGAATATTTATGTAAGACGGTTTCTGGGCCTTGCTGGTGTAATTCAGTCTAATATTTTATTTAATTTATTTATTTCCTTTTTTATTTTTTTTTATTTTATTTTTTTTTGGGGGGGGGGGGGTGGCGGTATTTTCCCGAGTGAATACGAGACTTGTAGACCCACCCTATTAGTAACGTTTGGCAGTTTTCAACAGATTTTACAAGATTATAGAAAGAAATAGAAATGTCTCTAATTTAAACGAACAGAAAGTTTCATGAGTGCCTGCATGGTATAAGGGTGGACATTTGACGTAAGGTGTGTCTGGCCAGAACGGTGTGATTTTTCCTTTTTTCTTCTTCTTCTAAAAGGGTATGGCAGACGTCTGGGCCCAGAGCCAAAAAATCTCGGAATGGGGTGCTTGCTGGTCGTAAATAGCGTCTCTCTGCTCGAGCGTTATTGAATGGTTCCTATAGAAGCACCGCGGCTGGATGGGTGCATGAACCATTGTTTAGAAGTGATCAACAAGCCATAGTCGAGGACCCCTGCATAATCCGGGGTGAAATGAATGATCGGTCACGCGTACGAACGGCGCAGCGTCTCTAGTAAAGATCCACACCTTCAATAGCGAATAATTAAGGCGACTTTTCTTTTCTTCTACATCTTCTTCTTCTTCTTCTTCTTCCTTTTCTCTCTATGTTTGAAGTGTTTTCTTCTCCGAGCGAAAACAGACTCGAGGGGGGAAACATTTTGAAAGGGTTTGGAAATAACTTATGAACAGGGGGTGGGTGTAGAAACGAGCCAGCAACCGGCGAAGGCCACGCGCTTTTCATGAGGAAGAATAGGCCGTTTAAATGTTTTGGAGTTTGCTGAACGCAAAACATAATTAAGTGTTTGTGAAATCAATACAAAAGGTTGCATTGTTATGGTACGTATCGCCAATGAGCCAGACACTGTATACAACTGCTGTTTATTTCTTTATCTTTATTTTCAAGAAAAAAGGGCTAAATCTCAGTTAAATACCGACGGATTTAGTTTCGGCTGTTTACCTCACAGTCTTTAAGTTTTTCTCCCGCAAGCTGGAAGACGAAATCAGTAGGCCTGGTAGTGTAACATAAAAAAAAATTAACATGCGACAAAAAGGTCTGGCACACTTGAGGACTTTCTTTCTACTTCATTTCAAAGTATTCCTATACATGATGAAGCAAATTTCAAATTGGAAAGTCTCAGAATTGGCGGCTTTGCCGTAAACATGCCAAAAGAAAGTGTTGAGTAGAGGGAAGGGGGAGGGGATGGGAGGGAGAAAGTTAATTGTCGTGTTTCATGAGTGGAAAAGAGAAGCGAGATTTTTATTTCAATTACGTATACGTAAAACTTGCGTATAGGGCCTACAGTTCCAGTATCAGTTTTATAAAATGGTGTCTTGTGGAAGAGGTCACGTGGGTTCGCTCTGTCAAGAATTAAATGAAAATGTCAACGAATCAGTTTAACACGCTATTGTATTGAAAGCGTTTTTTTTTATTTATTTATTTTTTTGGAGGAGGGGGCGCTTGTTGTCACAAGTTTACAAAACCTGTATTGAGCATTACTCTGAATAATCAAATAGACTTGAAGTGGGTTCGCATCAGTACGTGTACTCGCATGTTCTAGCAATAGTTACCAAACTTACCCGGTAATTGTACTCGGGCATGAAGATTTGTACTCGTTTTCGTACCCGGCGAGGCATTTTATAAATATATGCTAATGCAAAATGTTGTATACTTGTGCTTAAAGCGACGTTGTACTCAGTCCCATACTGATACAAAGGGAAGTTGTACTTGCATGCAGGTACTCATGGTGTGGTACTCGTAGGCTATTCTACACTGACAAATCACTTGAATGGGTGGGGTGGAACGTGTGACTTTTATTTGATTTGATCGCGGCAATGAGAATGAGAATTACATCAAAACTTGACGAAATAAATAAATAAATAATTGAATCCATTTTGCATATCAAGTTCCGTACTGCAAATTTCTTTTGCGATTAAGGAAAGGGCACTTTCATTCAACTAAAGAGTGTACTGTACGTTTCATTTACATCTATAGAGCATTTTTTTTTTCGTATTGCAAAAAGGGGAATATCTTATTCATAAAAATTTCGCATGCAGGTATACTTTTAAGTCACAACTCTAATTGAGGTTTCCCTCCCCCTCGCTCCGCACCCAGAGACCTTTGGAACTACCACAAGTGAAAACAAAACGAGAAGCTACAAAAACATATTTATTTATTTATCTGTTTATAGTTTTTATTTATTTTGATAATCACTTTATTTGAAATAAAACTTGACTATTCCGTACAATGGAGGCGGAATGTTAGCACCATTGAAAAAGCCTCGACAAATTGCTCAAAATCGATAAAAACGGCTGTTTCATTAAGGAAACCGGAAGAAGAAATTAATAAAGCTCTAAGTGACACTTTTCTAAACGCCGTTCATAAAAGAGGATCTAACACCCAAGTCTATCTACAAAAGGTCTTTTTCTTTTCTTTCTTTTTTCTCAAAACGAAAGGTTTCATTTTTTCAAATCCGAAATGCAGGTGTTTTACATGTTTCCGGAGCTTTTTTTGGCCTTTTTATTTGTTAATTCCTATTTCACTTGAGATTCTTCAACACCAATGAATTTAGGGGGATAATAAGCGCACGTGCATATGCATTATTTACTTAGCCAGGTGATTTCCCGAAACGAACCAAAAAAAAATATGTAAAAACATCCGGTCCAAAACATAAGAAAAAAAATATAGAAAAAATGGATATAGTTAATGAATAAAGACATTTGGATAATGGATATAATAATGCGGGACGCAGGAAGTTCAGGCTCAAGTGTGTGAAATGACTGACAAAGTAAACACCTTTTTATCAAATTGCGATAGCGAACGCCTCTTGGCGCGGGAATGTGTAATGAAGCCGGTCGTGCAGGCTGAAATAGAAAAGACACGTGCATACGCTAATAGAAATCAACAAACTTAGGAGAATGGGACCCGGGATATGGAGGAGTTAGTAATATATGAACACGAACTTCAGTCTCAAACATGTTGAGTATATTTGCGCAGTTGGAAGCTCCTGTTATAAAAAAAAAATGTTGGGGAGAAAGGTACGTCAGAGCTCTTAGTCAGGCAGCAGTTCTATCACACCTTCCCCCAACCCTCCTCACCCCCTCCCTACCCCCATCAGTCCATACTCCGTAAATACCAGATTTATCACAAACTGTCAAATTGTAAGTGCCATAATTTTTTTCAAATAAAACAACTGAGCTATTGTAGGCATATAGGCCAGGTCAAAATGGTCTAAATGCTGGGGCGATAGTTTTGGTGGGTTATAATTTAAATGGGAAAGGAGTTTTATTCGTGTATCAAATCTTAACATTTTTTTATTGAGCTGGAAATTTTTGAGAAAAAGTTTTTTTTTTTGGCCTCCCCTTCCCCCAACCCCGTGCTACATGCCTGTGGCTGAATATAAAAGCCATCACCCCCCCCCCCATCATCGCCACCACTGACGATTGGAGGTGGGATATCTCCCGTTGCGCACGCTACTGATGATGAGATAAGGGTGTAGGGATGCGGTTGGGCTAAGGGGTGTGAGTGGGGTGGGTTCGTTGCTGGAGTCTAGTACAAAAATATGTATACAAAGATCGCAACGGACGACTGCAATGTGATTTTTCACTGACGTCACAAAACTTTTCTCTTCCCCAGGACGTTTTTTCCCCCCATTTTTGATTATCTTCTGATAATGATAGGCTAATATGCGATAGTCCCCAACCTCAATCGCGACCCCAGCCATCTCCTGTTTTTTTTTCCATATTTTTTTATATTTTATTTTAATGAGCGAATCTGAGATATTCCATGTTTGATTTGAAATATTTTCCTAGGCCCTAACGCGTTCCTTTATACCTTTCGAGTATTCAACGAATAAATCAAGAGAAATGCATAAGATACTCCCAATTCCATCAGACAAAAAACAGAATGAAACAAACAAAAAGAGGTCCTAACGAGTTTATCATAACAAATGCTATAAAATATGAACTGTCAAGCGCAACACGGGAAAGGGGGCAATAAAATAATATAGCATCCCCTGCGTTCCAAAGGGTCACAAGCACACGTGTTCATTGTCTTGTAATATCGGTTTATATGAAACGGACGAAAGTGAATTATATAGAAACTAGAAAAAAACTTATCTCGACTGTTAAATCTTTCCCCTCAGATATTCTTGGAAATTTATTTATGAAAACATCTGCCCCCATAAGTCTTGTATGGGTCTTAGCGTGTCTGGCATTGTTGAAGAAGCCTAAATCCAAGCTGGAAACTTTACAAGAAAGAAAGGAAAAACAACAACAAACATTAAAAGGGTAAACGCTCCGGTATATTATAATTCGGTCCATACCAGTTTCTATGAATAACACAACATAACCAGCCCCAGTATACTCTTTCACAAACTCATATTGACCTCCTATGATCGAGAAGCGCGGGAGACCGATGGTTTATTGTGACGTCATCCCAGCCCCCGTGGGTGTCGCGTGGCAGAGAGTTTCCCAGGTTAGACTTGTTTATTTTAAAGACTTTGTGTAATGGTAAGAATATGCACGGAGTTAGGTATAGGGGTGGAAAAGACACACACATCCGCTGAATTAGTGACAATATTTGGGCAAACGGTTTAGATTTAGGGTTTTCTTTGTAGCCTTATTTTTGGTGGCTTTATCAAACCGTGACGGCCATCTTGAGGACGTGACCGAAAGTTTGTACCAACAACACTTGGCTATATTCATTGAGACATGAAATATTGCAGAAATTATATTCATACAGCTTAGATATATTGGTGGTCATGATGTAGGGACCCTGGTGAACATCCATGACCTTGTAGCTATACATGCACGTACATTTACGTTTGGTTCGGAGATGTTTATTTTATAATAATATATATATTCACATGTATTATATATAATGTATAATTTATAATATAATTCGACGGAAAATTTGTGCTAGATGAAAAATGACTGCATCCGCAATGACGAGTTATTTTTTTTTAAATAGTTTTTAAGGGATACTCCAGAGCAAAAGTTAAGTTTTGACATATTTAACAAAATCTTTAACAAAATCCTAGCATTCTCGCGAAACTCGCATTAAAGGCAAGTACTGCTTTTGAGATATAGTGGCAGTTGAAGTCCTTGCACTTTCCACCGTTAGTGGACTTGAAGCAAACATGCGTGATGTCATAGATGCACATTGACCAACCTTGGTTGTGTTTTACTTAATCTTTCAATCTGCTGTTTGGACCCATGGTTGGATCATATGGTCAAGTTGATTGTTTCCCTAAAATGGGTGACTGTGAAGTTTTTGACGTACCAATGCCTGTGACAAAGATACATTATGTTTACATGAAATATTTGGAGTACTGAGAAAATTATATGCAAATGTTAAAGAAAAGCAAACCATTTATTTGTTATTGTGAATCGATGATATCACACCTGTTTGCTTCAAGTTCACTTTTGGTACGGTAGGTGACATCTTCAACTGTCAATATCTCGCAAACAAAACGTAGGATTTTGATGAACATTTTGCAGAATGCTTAGATTATATATTCCTCTCTGATGTATCAATAATAACTAACTTTTTTTTTGGACTGTCCTTTTAACCGAAAACTGTGTCAAGTTCAAACACTATGGTGGATCTATGGTATCATAATTAAATTTGCTTGAGTCCCTCAAGTTGTGTTTTTGAGTTATGTTACTGTATACAAAGGTTATAAAGTCCCGTTAAACATGAATTAATAAAGCTCTTGTCAAAATCATATCTTCAACTATGTGATTTCGTTTGACAGCCCACGCAGTCAACGCGAAGTTATATAAACTAACAACTTCCCGTTTTGACTAATATCTGGTTGTTGCGATTGTTTATCTCCCGTAGATAAAAAAGTATATTATCATCTTCAGCATGTAGTCGAAACCGAGACATTCTCAGAAAAATTTGTCTAGCGAAACAGGATAAAATAATCGGGTAAGTTGACTCAGACCGTGGGAAAGACAAACCTGTATATTCCGCTTCGCTCGGCCCGTTATCTGACTTTGTTGTTACTTTGTTGTTAATGATCGCCTTCATCATATAGCCTTTAACCTTCCTCCCCTCTCCCATACTCTCCTGCTGCCTCCAATCATCCCTCGCCCCCCCCCCCCCATCCTTCAAATTAAGTCCCTGCAGAATACAGAATACAAACTTATTTCAAGTTACTCAGGTATTAAAATTCCTGTCATACGATGGGAGTTCTACTTTAAGCTTAAGGGTATATTTATTCGCAGCAACTAATAACATATGCAGTTTCCCTCTTCGATAACAGAAAATATTTCAACTCCAATATCCGGTATGGTTCATCGATGACGTAAACATCAAATCACGTAGATTCTTCGTCTCGCATGAACTGTAAGGAAGAATCAAAACCAAAACAAACTTGACATGTCATTATTGTAGCTTATAAATAAAACAGACATTTGTCATGTGCCTATACTTACCAAAATATCTAAAGAAAATGATGCACCATCCTTAAGAAGGTCACACCGGGACTGCTGCCATTTTGTCAATCTGTGATGACACACGCAAGGAAGTGAAACCTTTTACCTTTTTTTGTATTTTTTTAAATATTATTTTTATCTTTCCAAGGTGAACGTCCACAGTGTTCACGCACGTCAGTATCAAGTCATTCAACCCAGGTATATACTTTTCAGAAGTTGAGAATTTCAATATTTTAAGATTCAACATTTGCAAACACCCCATCATAATCACGGGGGGACATTGACTACGAAATAAAGAAACACATTTTGATGTAAACCTATTAATAGGTCGATGATGTCATACGTAGACGTTTTGGCCCAGTCGTCAGTAAGCCTTGCACTATCGTACTCGTCGTGTAGGATCCAGCAGAAAGCCGCCGAATCTCGACGATATGCTCGACAAAGAGCCTTGGTGTCTGTAAATAATTCACATAGGATATTATAATAATTGTATGTAGCTGGTGAATAACAGTCTCTCCCATCCGACTCTTATCCGCACACCTCGCCCCTGCCCCTCCCCCCTCTCCCCACCCGCCTCTCCCAACCTAATGCTGATCGCGTTTCTGTGTGTCGTTTTACCATATATACACTTCGTATGAGACGAGCGCGTTTTTCGCCTGACGAGCAAATAGGTAGTATGTAATATATTATGGAACGCCAAAAATTGCAGAAATGATGATAGAAGTATTTACTAAAAGTAGGCTATATTATTACAAACTGAGTATCTTTACATTGTCCTGTTGGTTCCTTTGGCGTTCTAAATACATACATACATAACACAAAAATTCTGATTGGGCTTAAACATTTCTGTACATATATAACTTTACTACAATATCTTGCATGGTAAATTATATATGATTTATAAATTTAGTGTTAACCGTCATAAAATGTTATTCTGTTCTGTATTATTTTAAAGCGTTTGTGTGATGGAATGACAAACCATCATCATATATTATATCATAATTTGTTTATTTTCACCTTCCAACACCCTGCCCGGGGTGGCCCTTTTGTGCACCTGTCCGCCTCCGCCGCTATTGCAGAGAAATATAAGACGCAAACTATATCAATTTTAATGATTTCTCCGTCATTCGGGAGATGCTCTCTTCCTCATCTTTCCAAAGTCGTTCAGAAATGGAGAAAAACAAAATCGTACAG
The DNA here is from genome assembly GCA_020650975.1 of Apostichopus californicus. NCBI lineage: Eukaryota > Metazoa > Echinodermata > Holothuroidea > Aspidochirotida > Stichopodidae > Apostichopus > Apostichopus californicus. The sequence continues at coordinate 11,431 of JAIPMN010015415.1, forward strand.
TAACTGTTTTTTCTTTCTTTTGTTTTCCATTTTTTGGTCATCATTTTGTATTTTCAAACGATCAAATTTCAAAGCAAGTTTTAAATTTAATAGTGATCGTATATTATATGGATATTTATGAAATCTTGGACACAGAGGATTGTAAAGTCTTTTAATGCGTCTACTGGCCGTCCAAGGGCCTACTTAACCTGTTTGCCCCCCTGACCTAGGGGAGTTTAATATCTGACCCCTCGTAATACCACCACGGTGCCCATTAAACTGACGATTAACTTGTGTTCATCTCCCAACGTAACAGAACAGGGGTGTGTAGAAAAACCAATTATTATTCTCTCTTTTATTCTTCTTTTTTTTTGGTGCTTTTGCAAGTCCCAATAGTTCTCAACAATAATACATTTATCAAATGCGATGTGTGTGTGTGTGTGTGTTTCAAGCTCATCTGGGCGAGAGAATTTTCAAACGGTTCATGTTAGAGGTTCCTGTACTTAAAAAGTCTTGTAAGAAAAATGTTATGAACAAGGGGATATGCTTAAAAAATGGCATAATTTCTGTTTGAAACTTGTTTGATGACTGTTTAATATATAGCCGTCGGTCACACACTCCCAGAAAATTACATATTCATATTCGCCGGCTGTCGATTTATTTAAAGCGGCTGGTGGATGCAGTCTAACAATTAATTAACGGACTAGGTGTGTTATAACACTTGCATATGAAAGGGGGTAATTGTAAGTTTTTTTTTATATCGAAAAGTGGGAGGTATACTGACCCTGTACATAATGACCACCCTTCCCCTCCATCCCACATGTCACCCCCGCCATCCCGCACCCCACCCGGCTTCCGTGTGCTGCTTAACACCAAGAATTTTCAATTTAATATCTAAACATACACAGAAACCATATCGGAACTTTCAAACTTTACTATACATTGTTTGGTAAGCAATTTAAATGAAAGTTAGCTAGTCAAACTCATGAACCGCACTATTACGGAATTTTTAGTTTCACCGACCGAAAGTTTGTCACAATCAATTAAAGACAATTGATTTTAATAATAAATCATAAAACTTCACCAAACATTGACATTGAATGGTGATTCACTGTTTTGGGTGTATACAAAGATAACTTAGGGTTTGGAGACAATGATTCATAATGACTCTAATGCACTTGTCTGCTCAGTGGTTGACGTGGATCTCGGAAGTAAACTCTGGAACAAGCAAGTCAAACACCTCCTCCGAAACCGACATTTTGTGATTTGTTGATAGGACTGCAGGTGGGAAAGAATGCCATTTAAAGGATCCACCCATTCCACAAATTCTGCAGTCATTGTAATACTGAAAAGCTTGACAATGTTCAACTATAGAAGATGCAATGATTAATACAGGCACGCCTACAGCTTTCACTGTCCCTCCTAGCTTTTGTATTTGTCTTTTTCTTTGATTTGATTTGTATAAGTCAGTTTTTGAGGTCAGTTTCAATGCAATTCCTGCATGTTTCATTGCAAGTATAATTTCGAACATTTAAGGGGAAATACAAGAGCAGCTTGGATTTCATTTTCTAGATATAAGTGATTCTGAAAATAGTTTAAAGATGGCTGACTTGCAAAATTTCTACAATCGCGCGGATTCCTAGACGGCTAGAAGTAAACTTAAACTTGCTGCTTGAATGTTCATGCAGTGACAACAATAAGAGGATATCGAAGTTTTTCGTTGTTTTTCCATTTGGCAATACTCGGTGAGAAAGTGGTAAATTTGCTGAATATATATAATGCTAATATTTGAGAAATTTCTATTTGTACACGTTCGCACCTGAGATAGCATTGGTTTGTGTAAACACTTTTACAGTAACTCCTTTGTTAGTGAACTGCGGTATTCTTATACGTTCTGCATATATGCTATTAGACGGATGCACCGAGCTAGTGTTATGCATCCGAGCTAGTGTTATAATAAATGTCGTGGAACTAATACAACCGATAACAGATCATCAAAACGGAGTCAGTCACAAATTTCCCTATATATGTAGTAAATTGATTTTCAAATGAGAAACTTCTACAAATTATTAGCAATGAGCTCGTTTGTCATCAAAATCAGCAAATGTAAGGTCAACTTCAGCTACACAGTACAGTGTGAATTTATGATAAATGTAGTGTGGTTTCTAATACGCACGCGCGTGAATTCCTTAGCAACAGCCGTTTCGAACACGGGTAACAGTTGTTGTGATTTACGTGACCGTTTTGTAATATGCGTTTTTGGGCGGACGGGGGTGCCAGATACATCTTCGACACTTCCCAACATCTTTATCCCTCGAAAATATACATACAGAGCTAAGACCGCGCCACATTTTTGCTTATCTCTAGAACGCGATCTCCGATATTGACCCCTGACCTTTGGTGAGGCGAGTTGACTGGTCATGTGCCAAATCTAGGCTATCTCGTGTGGGGAGTACTTCTGAAGTTTGCTTTTTAACCAACGTAGACACAATGTTTGACATTGTGTGAACAATGAGTTTGGCTGTATCAAACCACCAGCAAAACCGCTAAGCTGGAAACACGAGAAGTTGAATAGTAATGTCTGTTGGCCTTTCCCACGCTCCCTTCGAAACCTCGACATTACTGTAGGGGGGCAAAACACGTTCATCACGCCGCCTAGCTATTATAAGGTTACATTGCAGTACGGATGTTAATAACTGCCATTTATGGAAGAAACTAATAACAAAATATCCATCGAATCTCTTATGTTTTAACGGTGGTAGAAACAGATTGCTCTTTTCAAGATTGATCAGAATGTTCCAGTCAAGTTTTCCGTTGTTCGTTAACTTAGAAATGTTACAGTGTTAGAGTAATATTTAAAAATTGTATGAACGCCACCATATTCTTGTCCCTACAAATATGGAATATGGTAAAAAAAAATTAAAAGGTTAAAAAAAAATTCTTTGTCCTCTGCAGTTGTTGTGAGAACGTACGGTAGCTTATATAAGCCTACGGTACAATTTGGGCTACTTCACTATGTTTTTCAACCCCAGACAGTCAACCATTAACAAATAATATACCTATTGCTATAGTCGCGCTATAATAGGCGAAAGAAACAATTTTTCCAGTTACTTATATATTATTTTGCTAAATCATTTAGTCCTCCTGCCCGAAAATAATATAGGCATACTCTCTGTATGGACTTTTTTTTTTTTTATTGTAGACAACTGTTTTAATTACGGTCAAAACCCTTGAATACCCGAATAAACTACTAGACCGAAAATTAAAACTTAAAAAAAAAGGAATAGAAAGCATTGAGTATTTCCTTCTGGGTGCATATGCGCGCGTTATAAAGCACCATTATGATTTTCATTATTATTATTTAGTAAATCAGTGTTTCTAACGAATTTCAGATAAATTGACTCGGAAGGCTGAAATGATATTCACTTTTATAACATGAAAATGTTGTTCTTATATATTTCATATACCTATACAGGCATACAGACACGTATCAATTAAATGACCTCAAAATACATGATAAACCTTGCCAACATGTCAAGTGAAATAAAGACAGGAATCTGCTATATAAAACTGGCTTGTTTATCTCATTTGCCTGCACGCATGGGCGAAGATAGCGATTCTGAGGTAGGGTGAGAAGGGGGGGGGGGACGGAACCGGTCGGATCAATCGAAGATGACGTCACATAGGAAGCATAATGACGTCATATTACGACACATTTGTCGCTGTTATCAACATCTGGATATTGTGACTGTCATCAAGAGCCTCTGTCACATCAACAGTATTTCGCGAGACATCGGACGATATTGCCAGTACTGAATATTCCCTTACATTTTTCTTCTTATTGTTTTTCATTAGAGGCTTGAACGGGGGGAGGGTGGGGTGGGGGGTTGTGTAACATCCCCCACAGCTCAAAAAGTTGGGTTCTACGCCCATGCCTGTTCATTTTTGTTTTGGTGATGTTCATGTTATGTGTGTGCATTTGTTTGTGCGTGTGTTATAGTCTGCTTATTCTAAATTTCTGTAAATATCATCACAAATTGTGTGAAATGTAAGCCAGTATACATTCGCTTTCACCCAAAGATCTTGTAATCTACATTTTTTCAAATGCTCGATAAAAGAGCGAAGGTGAGCATATTGGTAAACAAACCTTATTATCAATACGGGAAAAAACCATTTCATATTTTTGTTTTACGGAAATTTCTCTTTGGAAAACTTCTCTTACAATTTGTGCCAGACTAACAAATTTAAAACATTTTTGGTAATATTTTTAAACATGGTATACTATTTTATAAAGCGTGTTTTGCTGTATATCATGCTCATTCTCTCAGTACCTCGGAGAATTTTACAGCTCCCCCGGGAAATCTCTGTTTCATATACTTAGATGTGGTGACAAATTAAATACAGAGTGGGGACTTAAATCCGTCGACATCCACATTTCTATATTACGAATTTTTCGCTCGTTTCCCACGGTTTCAGAAGAGAAGAAATATTAGGGAAATTTTCTACTTTCTTTTTGGTTTTTATCTTTCAACGAAAAACAAATGTGCGTCGCTGCTGACTGTTGTAGGATTGATATAATTACCGCCAATTCAACCCTGTTATGACGTCACTACAACGGACGACATGCCGCTTGTGACTCTTAGCCAATCAGAAGCTACTATTTCAGCAACGTGTTGTACGTCACATATATCATTATTATTATCTTCCACGTGAAGTTATTTTTATTTTCTATTTTTACGATGGAGCTTTTAAGCTGATTTAATGGCAAATTTCTGGATATATATGCCGTACTCAAATCCAACTAAGATGTATGTAGTCTCATACAGGCCCGGATTAAACGCAGGCTATATGGAGAGATTGAGACGATATAGTAGGCCGAAGGAAAGGGCCTTAAAAGTTCTTTCTTGCTGACGGATATTATATCCAACTGAAGTATCGGATATAAGGACGAAGAAAACATGAAGATGCATGGTCTCTATTAGAGGATTTTTAGTCACTATATTTCATTATAACTCCTCAAAAGTAGGTCTACATTTGCGCAATTTCCATCTCGGGATATTTCAATTAATAAAATAGTTTTTTGACGCTGTACCTCGCACATCAAAATTGCAAAGAAATAAACGGAGGGAGGCGGGGGGGGGGGGGGGG